>DWLS01000838.1:0-26075 GCA_018246255.1 Pachliopta kotzebuea
GCGGCGGTGAATCACTTACCATCAGGTGACCCGTCTTGCTCGTTTGCCTCTCAGATGTTATAAAAAAAAAAAAAAAAGTTATGACTTGCCCAAGCAGCCATATAGTTAAGCAAACGAATTGTAAATATTTAATGAATTATTCAACGACGCAAGTTATGCAAAAACTTCACGTTTCATAATATGAAAGTGTTTTAGTAAACAGAACAATGATTCATCATATGTTATCAACATTTCTAATTTATGATGATTGTATGAAATGAAATATATAAATACAATATTTATATAGTATACGGTCCTTTTAATATTTCCATTGCTGGGTCTTGGAGCTTTCTTCCAGGAGATATGTATCAAGGTCATCCCGAATATCATAATATGGTATATTCATTGAATAAATACCTAAAAACTGATCACCTTCACCATTAGGCGGACTGTATCCTTTCTGACTATACGAATGGTAAAAAATATATATTTTTTATTTAATTGAAATTTATTTGAAGGTACAGACAATTAAGAATCCATTCAGCAATATGGTGTCATATATCAGTGGAACTAAGATGTCTTTCTGTTAGAACTTTATTTATAGTCTTACTATTTTCATGACAATTTTATTTTATGTTTACAGGTGACGTGTTTCTCATGTTTGATGCCAAATGTGTGGCCGGCGCCGGCGGTGAAGGTGGCAGTGATCGGAGCAGCGGTAGGAGCTGTTAAGGGTGCCATTAAAGGAGCAGCTCTCGCGAGTGCTGGAGCTTTTGTTGCTAAAGGTGTTGGCAATGCAGTCAAGGGGATAGCCACGAAAGCACTTGGGGCTGTCGCAGCTAAAACAGCTTTCCTTAAACGTAAGCTATAATACATATTACATGGTATAAATATTATTAAAAAAAAGCTGATCTAGCAGACAATTTTTTTTTTAATTTATTAAAAAAAGAGCCGAAAAAATTGTTTAATTTTACATAAAGATTAGAGATTTTTATGAGAAATCTATGAGGTGAGAGTGAGGAGTGTGAGAAATGAGATTATGAAAACAGAATTAGGGAAGTGGTTCTTGGTCATTGTACAAACTGGATTAGATGAAATACTAATAATTGAATCTGATGACGTATGATTAGTTATATATAAGAATATTCAATTCATCAAGAGAAAATATATTTGTAACTGATAATAATGAGACGCTTTATGTTTTGTTCAAAAACCGTCTATCACCTTTCCAGACGCCGCTTTCAAAACTGCTGTTTATGGTGCAACATTCGGGGCTGGTGCTGCTTTTGGTGCTTCCATAGCTGCCCACAAGCCTTACCATTACGAACACCACGAGACCCACATAGAACACGGATATGTAATATATAATATAGAAACAATCTGAACTCGCTCGCTAACTTTCATAAACAGCTGATTGCTTAATGTATAACATAGACTGCTTCAATCTTTTAAAAGCACGAACCAATATTATGAATTCCGGTTTAGACAAATTAATTTCTTTGTCAAATGATTGAAATTATTTGAAAGTCTGCCGGTTTTCTTTGGCACTAACAGTAGTAATATTAAAGTAAACGGTATTCCCGCCGCTAAAAATTGTTTTAGTATAGAAGGCATTGTAATTAGTGAAGTTACTGTAGTAAGAAGACCTAACATCTTATATATCAGCGCAACGAGCATAATTAGAAGTGTAATAAATAGCAGCTCATCTGTTAGTCAATTCACTAATAACATGTCTACCATAATAAGTACTTGTATATAAGAATGCACTTCGTTTTCTTTTATTGATGTCACAAAATTTAAATGTCACAGGTCAACAAGTCAAACGTTCTCATTCTCTTAGAATATTCCACGGAATAACGTAATGTATTATATTTACGACTTAATAATTGTGTAACACAATCTGAGATGACATTACGTGCAATATTTTTGTGTGACGCCATCATTATTTTGTACAGACTATAACCATTACCAAATAAATTTATGAAAAATTCAATATGTCTATGAATATAAGAATAAAAATATTTATACTTAGTTTTTATTAATGATTAAGCAATCTGTATACTAAAAACCTAATTTTATAACTTTGACCTTCATATCTGTTATAAGAGGTCGTAATGGATCCTGGGGTTTGTGTGATTAGGCAAGCCATTCTCCTGGGGGTAGTAATTAATTTATTGAATGAGATATTAGACGTTTTTAATAGTGAATTAATTTAATTTAAGGTTCCTGAGGTACAACATGACTATCACATCCACAACCTGTTCTACGACTCCGGAGCTATACATGAGCCATTATCACATCACGAAACATTTCATGGTAGCTATGAAGAGCCTGTGCCTTACTACGGGTACGTATATATATATAATTTAACTCATCTTACTTTTGTTCTTTACTAAGTTTTATTTTTTAATAGAAGCAAAACATACAATGCTGTCTTATTGATATTTTAATTATAAACGGACGCAGAAAGTAGATGACAAAACATCTTTAGGTTATATATTATTATAGCAAAATTTATGGATATATAACTGGCCACATACTTTTTAATATAATATCGATTAATACTTTAACAACAATTAGGAGATATCAACTTGTCTCAAAAATCTCCCTCGAAAACTTTTATTACAAAAAAATCTTTTAATTATGGATGGAGTAAATTCTATAACGGACTGAATAAAAAATTAAAAACTTTGAAATTAACAAAAAATATTGCAATTAATTAGGTTCACGAACTGTATTAGCTGACAACGAAAAACTTTTACAAAGTGCAGAGACGCAGGAAGTACACTTATAAATAAATTGAGAAATAGTAAAAACTCTGTTACAATAAAAAATTTCAAAAACATGCACTAATAAACTATGTATTGTATATGAACATTCCCCAATGAGGGGCGCCAGGATTGGCTTACCATAGGGTATCCTAGGCTGTTCTTACTGTCTTCAACATAAAGAATATAATTAAATGTAACATCCCATTTGGTAACTGTCCAATACAGAAGGGTTTTAGTACTTGTAATTAAATTGTTTAGTATTCATTAATTAGCATGTTCTCTCTTGGTTATTCTTTGCACCCGCCATATGTGTCTCTGAAGTAAGTGATTAACAGGTACGGAATGTTAAGAGTCATTAAGTACGTTAATCATTACGCTTTTTGTAATTTTAAATGAAGGATAACGAACTAGCGATTGGAATATGGAACGAATGAATGAAGAAACGGCCGAATTATGATATGAATGTGTAACTAAACGATTAATTTAATGAACGAATAAAATAGCTAAGAAACGAATGTACGATCGATTGAAGATATATACGATCAAATCATTAAATGGAAGAATGAATTTGTATTTATACGAATGAGATAATGAACGAATGAATAAACTATCTACGAAACGAATGAACGATCAATGAATGAATGTGTTCACTATCTGACAATTTTGTTTCAGCGATAAATTGAAATAATGATAAATGTAGCAAATGTGTTTTTCAACAGTACTTTTACAACAGTATTTACCGATTTGTTCTAGATTCACGGTTGTATTTAATTTCGTCTTCTTCTTTTAGAGAAAATAATCGAATGTTGTGTAGAGATTATTTTGTTTTACTCTGATTAACTTGTAATATTAAATCGTTTTTTTTTTAAACTATATTTATCTTTCCAGATCTTCTGCCCATCAATACATTGGTTACAGATAAAATAACGGATCGGATCATCTTTGGTAAAGATTTGTTTTGTTGTATATACTTAGATCATAAATAATTCATAATAAATAATTTTTTCATTAAATTAGTCTTTTATTTATATTATGAAAGCTAAATATGAATTCTGTACAATAGTTTACATAATTGTTAAGTGACAACAAAATTTCGCATATGTTAAAATCAATATTAATGCTATTACAATCTGTGTGGTCACTGTGTCACGGAGGTATTTTCCGACACCACTCTTGACTAGGTCACACTGTAGGTAAAACAAGGCCTATCGCATTTTAACTGAAAGAGCACAACAACTAGCTAACTAACTAACCGATGCAGGTATCTTCAACGGGAAAGAGAATACGCTGCTAATGGGCTAGTGTGCTTTATTACCAACCTTTTTAATTAAAAGAATTCATTTTTAAATAGTTCCCTTTTTTAACACATCAATTAATTGAACCGTAACAAAGTAGTTGGTGTAAATAATGTATGTTTTAAGAGTTTCGCCAACCACAAAGTGTACTAAAATAAGTTACTGTAAATTGATATTGCTACACTTTATTCAACAGCCGAATACAAATGACACGCAACGTTAAGAATCACCAGTTTTTTACGTATTATAGATAGTACGTAGATTTTTTATTTGAACTATAGGCGTAAGACCTGCCTGATGCGGTTTTCTGCCTGTTTTATAAACCTGTGAAGTAGTTCGTTTAATACAAAGATATTTATGCAAAACAAATCATTCATTAATTACTAAGTAATAAGTTATTTTAGTATGTACTTCAGTAAATTATTACCGAAGTACATACATACTTTAGTGCATTATGTTTTTATCCGTTAAATATGCAGTATTTAATGTAAGGTTGTTAATTTAATTGTGAGTAAATCGATAGATAGCCGAATATACCTAATTTAATGATTCCGCTTTATGTTTGTGAAGGATACGGTTGCAGCATAGCGATTTAATAGCATCCGACATATATCGTGTAAAATGTTCAGTTCCTACCTATTCGCATTCAGTTCTTACAGCAACTAATAATATTCATATAGGACGCTCGTTTAGAATTGGTAATTCGTTGGTAATAATTTTCAGTAACGTATAAAAGCGCTTATCGTTTAAGTAAAGGCATCATTGAAATCGGTTCAAAGGTGTGGCACACCGTTTGCAGGACAGGTGGAAACAATGTCTCGATTTACGGTTAGATCATATAGTGAAGTGATTACATAGGATAACACCCTGTGTTACTTGCACTCTGTGAATTGGTATTTTATTTCAAATATTATTTTCAGATTCTCTTTGTCATCGCCGTGGCGTATGAAGTACTTGGAGACGGTGAGTATATTTAAAATTAATAAGAAATACACACTTGTAAGGTAATATTGCATGTTATTATTATCATTACATATTTGCAACTTATATATTGTAATTCTAATAATGTTTTTTTCAGATGTAGGAAAAAGTGCCAAAGATTCTAGTGCTGCTTCATCAGGGTTGTACTCGAGTGCGCTCGGTTATGGCTTAGGCGGTGGAGCTCTTATCGGTAGCGGACTCGCATCAGCCGGACTAGTCACTAGCCCTGCTGCCGTTGTAGCCCCAGGTGGTGTCGTGGGCGGCGGAGGACTAGGAGGCCTCGGAGGCGGTTGGGGTAGTGGTCTCGGTGGCGGTGCGGCTCTCAATAATGCTGCTGCGGTCGGTGCTGCCCAGCTTAGTGCCATTCAAAATGCACAAGCTGTGCAGGCTGCACAAATAGCAAATGCTGCTGCTGCTGCTATCCAAGGTGCGCGCGTTGCTGAAGCAGACGCACGCGCTAAACAGGCTAATGCTATCCAAAATGCACAGGCATTGGATGCAGCTCGTGTTGCCAACTTACAGAGGGCGCAAGCTGCAGCTATAGAAAACTCGAGAGCTACTGAAGCTGCTAGAAGAGCAGCGGCTGCGAGTGCCCTCGAATTAGCACGGGCTGCGGAGGCGGATCGCATTGCCAACGCAGCACGTGTTCAAGCTATTGCATACGCTAACAGTCGCGCCGTAGAAGCCTCCCGCATTGCTAATGCGGCTAGGGCTCAGTCTGCTGCTGTTGCTACCAGTGCTGCTCAGGCTCAAGCCGTCGCTGATGCCGTAGCGAGAAACGCTCAAGAAGGTCTTCTTCTCGGCGGCGGGGGTGGCGGTGTCGCTGTCGTTGGGTTAGCACCCGCAGCTGCAGGAGTTGCAGCCGGTCCTGGTCTAGGTTGGGGTGGTCTGGGCGGTTACGGTTCCGGAAACGGATGGGGCAACGGACGAGGCTCCGGATGGGGCAACGGCTGGGGACTCGGCGGCGGACTCGGCGGCGGTTATGGGAAACAGTAGAATACTTAAAATCATCGATAAATGATAGGTAACCTACTAAATCCATTTCGGTACTTGGCACAGAAATGGTTAGCGGCAGATATGTAATAAAAAACTGGTTATGTAAATATCTAAGTAATTCTCAATAAATGAATACTGCATCAATAATTTTTCTTTTATTTAAGCTTTTCTATTGAATCCTAAACGTCGTGTGCTTTTATAACCATGTCAGTAGAAAATCATTTCTATTTTTTTAATACATTTTTTTTTGTTTTGTTCAGTAAAATTCTTAATTATATTAGTATATCAATAGCTAATGTGTTGTTACAATCAATATTTTTATATATTATTGAAAATGAAACTTTAAACAATATTGGTTTGTTTTAACAGGTATTAGAAGATTTTTTTTGATTATCCAATTTATATGAATGGACTTTCCTTAACAATATATTTAACGACATTTAAGCGAATGATCCATCATCCTTTAAATATATCTTCAAACGGAATGTAATGTACTTGGAGATATTTAAAGTTCTTATTATAGTTAAAGGAACTATTGAAGAAGAGCTGTTGGAAATATCTTTCTGTAAACCCACAGATGTTAGCAAAAGAATTCACAGTACGTGCAAAACTTGTAATCATGTGCGAGTGAGAAATTTGTAGTAATGAGCGTTTTGCATTTAGCTATAATGATAAAACATTAGACCCTTATGTTATTATTAGCAGCCACTCTCGAAGTCCACGATTGCTCACCGTTTTCTGTCGGCAAAAACTGATTCTGCAGTTGATATCATGTGGGCTTCTTAAAAGGACTGTTTACACAACAGGTCATTAATTATCAGATTAAAAAGTAAAGTGTTCTTAAATTCTTCTTCCCTCCTGTGGTTTTATTGAGTTCAGCTGGTATTAGAAACAGCGATAAAATTTCAAAAACGGATCAAAATTTATTGTTCTTCAAATAACAATATCCAATGCTTTCATCCATACATAATATTAAGTTAATAGACAATAATAATTAATTGCTGTAATGTAATATCAAAAGTAAAACTAAGATATACATACTGTACGTTTATGTAGATGAAAGGTCAAGAAGTCAACACCAACGGGCACATATCAGATAAGTAGCTTATAAAAGCCGCATTGACAACAATCTTTTGCACATTTCGTCTAATAGATCGATTAGTTTGCACTGTACAAGTATGGCGTATAAAGTGAGTATTTATTCATAATAAAGTTAAAAATATTAAAAAAAACCTTAAATAATTTAACCGGATATAGTTTTTTTTCATTGACATCTTGTGCCTTAAAATATATTCCATGATATGAATCTCTCGTCCCAAACAATTGATAAGATATACGTAAATAAAGCATATTTAGAAATTTTAATGAAATGTTTCCTTTGGTCTAAGATTACATGGTTTTGATAAATATTTAGATGGATAAATGTTTTTGTTATCATAAGGTACAGTTATATCTAATTGAGCCAGCGCCATTATTTCATAAAGAATCACTTTGTTCAAAAGCGACTACAGTTTAATAAAGCAGTTTTTATTTATGTACTGTTTTCTATTAATAATGCCTACCTTCTTTCGTACCTATTACGGGTAAAGTATATAGTTTAATAATTATAATATGGTTTCTAAATATCAACAGTTATTATGTTTATGTAATGAATGTATATTTACTTGAAATAATGAGAAATGTAATTAGGTTTTATTTTGCAGATGTTTTGCGTACTATTGTTTGCTTATATAGCAATATTAACGAATGGTGAGTAGATAATATTTACCTAGAAAAATAATTTGTCAAACATGAAGTACAACAAATAAAACAAATATTGTAATCTACTTCATTTAAACTTATTATCAGCCTTATCATTACAACTTATTGATGTCCCAAATTGCATGCATGACTCTTGAATAACATTACAGATAAAAAAAATTACTTTTGTCTCTCTAACATAAAAAAATCTTGTTATAGCTTATCCATACAGTTATGGAGAAGGACAAAGCGGCTATGGAGGCGGTGATCAAAGTAATTTTGGACGTGGTCTCCAAGGTGGAATAGCGCCTGGAGGTCAAGGTAGCTTAGGACCTGGCCAACAGGGGTACGGTCCAAGCTATCGTGGATTCGTGCCTGAGAATCAGGGTGGGTACGGTCCTGGCTACCCTGGTCAGGGACAGAATTTTCAAGGAAATTTTGGTGAACACCGTGGCGGTTACAAGGAGTATGGATACTAGTTTTAACCTATAAATAAACTCGGTCTACATGAAACTCAATTTTTTGATTGTCCTTTAAATACAACATGAATGTGATAAATATAACAATATTTAAATTATGTTATATTGTACATATTTTTTTTCTCATCTATATTTTTTAACGTCTCATTAATTGGAAAAAAATAGAGAAGTGGGCAGACTTTCTTTTCCACATTTGTTACTATTTTGTAGCAGAGAATTGTATGCATAATTTTTAAAATGAATAAATTTATAATTGCTAGTAAACTTTGGTGCACTTTTTCCAGAAGTAATTCTTAGAAATTTTGTATGTAATATGAATATATAGAAATTATTATTTCTGATATTATTCTGGGTGATAAAACTCAGTCTTGCAGAAAGCTATTTAGTAGGAACACTTCGTGTCGTACAGCATGAAATTCCATCACACCTTTGATTGAGATATCGAGTACCGTCAAGTGGTAGTGGTGATAATGATAACAAGTAATAATAGCATTACTAGCGTTGTTATGAAATTATGAATTAAATAGTTATAAGCAACATGGCACATGAATTAGGTTATTTTACTGCACGGTTCATTAGAGGCAAGTGTTACTTGTGCGTAACAGTAAGCGCGCGTGCATTTATGATTATGTGCATTCATTGTCTTAGATAATTAAATCTAAATCTAATCAGTCGATTGTATTTTTTTACCCTTATACTACTGGGAAATTTTCATTTCTTTGTCAACTGTTACATCTTGTGAAATTTATTACAAAAATTGTTAAAGGTAAGTTCCCGAAAACAGTGTTCTACATTTGTAATTAGTTTAATGTTTGACCAAGAGTTAACTTAATATTTTTTTAGGTAAGCGGATTTTCCTGAATCTTCCTAAAAGAAAATCCTAAATAATAAAGGTATTATTGTTTTAGATTACGCTACAACAAATTATTACGTGTGTATTGTGCAGTAAGATCAAGTTTATACAACTTGTACTTTATAGATGGTTGTACTATAAGTACTATATATCTGAATTTATTTCATTTTGACAAGCTGCTGTCTTTTTTCCCGGCGTCGTTTCCTTCATATTTCTATAATTACTCGGTCACCACAAGATTTAGTTTTAATTCAGGGATAGTGAATTACCCTGACTGATGCTACGGGGTGGGCGTAAAGCACAAACCTTATAGTAAGTTGTTCCGCCAAAAGTCAAATTTAAATGTATATTTATAAGTACCAATTCATTACCTATAATAATCAGTACTCTAAATGTTTCCACTGCTGGTACTTGAAAACTCTCATAAATAGAGAATCAGGGTTATTTACCGACGATTGCCAAGTGCATGATGGCTAATTTATACGAAAGATATTGTTCTTATAATATGTCCGATTCCTTACCATGTTTTTACTATATCGTTAACTTTTCCTTTACAATTGAAAGTTTATCCGTCCACAGTTAGAGTATAGAAAAAAATTACACCTTCTGGTTTAAAAATACCAATACGGCCAGTTAGCTGGCTAGACAATAAAGAAAACTGGTAAAGCAGATTCTTGAATAACAGGGCCCCGAATACCGGCTCATTAATTGCTAATTCGCATATTAGCGTGGTATATAAACGTAAACGAAATTGTTACCAGCATACAGTACAATCAGTTTTACCTGGTGGCACATCGCACTGTAGCTAAAGCAAGTAATAGCGATGTTGAGACTAACGGTAAGAA
This sequence comes from Pachliopta kotzebuea, assembly GCA_018246255.1. Lineage (NCBI taxonomy): Eukaryota > Metazoa > Arthropoda > Insecta > Lepidoptera > Papilionidae > Pachliopta > Pachliopta kotzebuea. The sequence goes on from DWLS01000838.1 coordinate 9,940, forward strand.
TATCATGAGACCCTTACACAATAATTATTCTATAAATACTTCTATAATTAAATTTCCTTTACGGAATTAATGTATTATTACATTTATGTTTAGATTTTCTTCGTTATTGCCGCGGTGTACGAAGTACTTGGAGGTGGTGAGTGCTTTGTTAAAACTTTAAATTAAATACTTAACTACAAATTTATTACGAAATGTACATAAAATCGTGTTATCTGCAGGTTTGAGTTCCGGTGGTGCGATCATTAATGCCGGTGTCGCACCAGCTGGAATTGTGACTGGTTCCGCTATCGTGGCCGCTCCTGCTGCAGTTGTCGCAGCCCCTGCAGGTGCTGTAGTATCCGGGTCCGGTCTTGGTAACGGCGCAGCATTGAATAACGCTGCCGCAGTCGGGGCGGCACAGCTAAGTGCACTGCAGAATGCTCAAGCTGTTCAAGCGACGCAAATCGCTAATGCTGCTGCTGCCGCTATTCAAAATGCACGTGCCTTAGAAGCTGAAGCCCGCGCCAGACAAGCTAATGCTATTCAAAATGCGCAAGCGTTGGACGCAGCTCGTGTTTCCAATTTGCAGAGAGCACAGGCTGCAGCTTATGAGAACGCTAGGGCCACAGAGGCAGCCAGAAGAGCAGCGGCTGCGAGTGCATTGGAACTTGCACGTGCCGCCGAAGCGGAGCGCGTGGCTAATGCTGCCCGTGTGCAAGCGATCGCTTTTGCCAACACCAGATCAGTAGAGGCTTCCCGTATCGCTAACGCAGCCAGAGCGCAATCTGCAGCTGTGGCTACTAGTGCTGCCCAGGCACAAGCTGTCGCCGATGCCGTTGCTAGGAATACACAGGATGGAGTCGTTTTGGGTGGAGGTGGCGGTGCTGCAGTTGTTGGCGTCGCGCCTGCCGCCGCAGGAGTTGTTGTTGAATCTTCTTTAGTTGGACTAGGTGGTTACGGTGGGCAAGCTTGGGGTAATGGCGGTGGACTAGCCTGGGGTAACGGTGGAGGACAAGCATGGGGTAACGCTGGCGGCGTTCTCTTAGGCAAACACTAGAACCTATAAGATCTCCAACATAATAATTAAGAAAGTATAACTTCTACATCCATTTCTTAATTTCATTTAGAAATGGTTAGCGGCCAATACCATAAGACTGGTTATGTAAATATTATTTTCAGAAAATAAATAAATATTTCATTAGTCTTTGCATTTTTTTATATACCTTAATACACTTAATATTGTCTATCTTGAATATGAATTAAAACTCCGTATACAATTGCAAATAATATATTCTTTTATAACATCAATAATAAGTATGTAGTTTAAGTTGGTCACTATGTAATCCTTACTTCTTCTGTCAATTCTTTTGTTCGCTGTGTCCGGTTACCGCAGGTGGGCCCTTATTGTCTAATGGCTTAGGTCCGTTGGATACTTTAGGAAGATCGTGAGCTTTTGGCATTTCTGAGTCAGGCATTTTTGGATGTTTCACGCCATCATCGTGGCTTGATTCCTGACCGTCATTGGGCATTGCTGCCGCTAATATGAGGAGGCAAAGAAAGATCTACAAGGAAAACAAAATGAGAAATAAGTTTCAGTGTGAGTGAATTTAAATTGATTTTCATTAAAACCCGCAATAAAGTATAGGTTATGGACAAATATATATATATATTTGTCCATAACCATAACATATATATATATATATGTATATATATATAAATTGTGAGAATACTGCGTAGTTTCCTTTTTAATGTTTTCTTTTCTTTGATCTTCTGCCGTTGGTGTTAAACATAATATACTTTACACCTTTTTTCATATTCCCTTTGTTGGGACTACGGGTCTTCTTTTAGAAGGAGAGGAGTCAAGGACTGTTTTTCACCACGATGGTCAAGTGTATCGATATAACTATTGTATATGTTGATAGGTCTATTGTACCATTATATAAAAAATTTTGGGCGGCATTTTATTATCAGGATGAATTTCTATAGCTTTAGTTAATGAGCAGATGAGTTCTATCTAAATTTAACCTTGTTATAATACCTAAATCTTATTAATGAATAAAGTGTTAAATGCTGTTTTAATTGTAAGGATAAAGACGCTAACAGTTAACTTCAACTTCACATAGTATTAAGTGATAATGATGATATATGATAACAGCAACAAGACATGCGTTTTATAGCAGCAGATTAAATAAATAGAACATAAGGGTGGTAGGTAGAGACGGGAAAATCTTACCACAAATTCTCACAACCTGTGACTTCAGAGTCGAACCAATCTTTAATAATAATAAATACAAGTTGCAAAGATTAAACTCACCACAATCCGTGACATTTTGAAACGAGTGCGTTGACTAATTAGTAAGTTTGAACTAATCTAAACACATCCTGCTTCATCTTTTATAGTGGAAATTGTTCTTTTGTTTCACTGTGACAGTAATTATATATGTAATTACCAAAGTAGAGAGACGTAAACTTAACAATTGTAATTTAAGTCGTGTACGAGTGTTCCTACTATTATTGGTTTCTCAATCAATTTATTTATAATCAGCCTATTGTTTGAATTACTGAGAAAATTGTCATCGTTGTATAAAATTATTGTTACATCAATCTCAGCAAAGTGATGAACAATTAAAGCATTTAAGGTTTAATTGATTTGTTATGATTTGATTCTCTACGGTAGTGTCTTGGAAGGATCAAAACCAGGATCTTAAATACGTTAATAGAGCACATAATCCTAATCCAGTTTCAGCGTTTGGTGTTGACGAATTTTTAAACGTTACTTTTAACTTATTGAGTAAAATGTATTTTTAAGAGTTAATGCGATTGTGTATATTTGATTTATGTAAAAAAAATTGTAATACGTTGGTAATTCACGCCGTTTTTGGATACCATGGTAATAGTTGCATTTACCTTAAATACTTTGATTATATGTAAATCAAACTTTAAAAAGATTATAAATATTTAATAAACAAATATTCAATCAATTACATTGACATGTCGATGATACATTTTCAGGCAGCGCCATTAAACTGCTCTCTAAGATTATTTTCCGCCGCGAAGTAATGGGTTGTCATCTAAAATGAAACAGCAGTAAAAAAATAAAAGAGTCTTTCTTACTATCTTCATTTGTAATTAATTTTGAAAACTGATACGTACATTTCTTGTAAGGATAGGGTTGTTGTGGATTACCATCAACGTAGGTGGGTCCGGTGCCTGAAAACAGTTTTAATTCTATCTTATCATACGAAAAAGACATTAGAAAAATAAATCTTTCGCTTTATATACGAGTGCTTCCGTAGTCTCATTACGAATTAAGATAAAAGAATTTCATATTAATTTCAATTCGAGTGAACTTTACTGTCTCAAATTTTCAGTATTAATTACAATTGCTGCAACTTCTTTACCTCCATATTCTCTCCCTCCAATAATAGTTTCCGTGACTTTATTAGACACCCAATAATTCTCGTTAAATAAAACCACACTTTGCTAATAACTAATATTATAATAATTAAAAATGTATCTGTACGTACTTATCTGTTCATAGCCACCGGGACCAACTGAAAGATCAAAATTAATTTTAACATTTTAGAAAACCAAATTTTTAAATTAACCTCTTAAATTAACTCTTCTTTATTCTCTCTTAATGAATGATAATAATTATACTATTATATTAGTTCATAACCTTATTGGTAGGGTGTCCCTGTATATCAAAATACATCATCGGACCAATTGTTATAACGAGGAGACTAAATGATGGTAGGGTTTGTTTCAATTTCGTCTGGCTAACTACTATATTAATATTATACATCTGCCCTTATAAAAAAGAATATAAGGATCATTATAAAATATCAAAACGGTTGTATAAAACTTTTCATAAACATATATAGGTATATATTAACAGTTTTTATTACTCACAGTTTCCAGGATTTCCGTTGTATAACTGATCTGGAACAATATAGTGATTCGAATTAAAGAAGTCATAATTTTTTTGTTTGAAACTAAGTTTTTATTGTCGATTTTATAAATAATATTTCTTAGTACGTACCACCAATGGGGTTATAATCCACCACGCGCACTGTAAAAGAAAATAAAAATATGAATCCTGCAGACTTAATAAATGAGATGGAATAGTTAAGGTTTTTGATGTATTCATGTATATTATTTTGGAGATAGTTTTATGAGATTAATTTTAATTTTGGTACTAGTGCTAGGACTCGGTGTGTCCTTTCTTCTTTCCTCACTTTTCTAACTTAGTTTCCTTCAAAGTGATAATAATTTTCATATCTTCGTCGTAAATTGATTTGTACTTTTATTTATACACAGTAAGAATGTTTTATCTTTATATAATAAATTAAATAATGTAATAATATTATAAGATAAAATTATTACATTACAGCTGATGATATTTATATGCATTTGTATATATATATATAAACATAATAGTTTCGCAGAAGTCATTTCAAAAATTTAAACCGATATTGCAATGCAAAATAACTTTTGTCGCATTAAATCAAATGTATTTTCTTCTACTTCATTTAACATAAAATACCTACGAACCATTTCAAAAGTTTTTTGTTAACTGGTTTTTTTGAAGTTTGTTAGTAATATTGACAAAAAACAAACCTTTGTCACAGTTTGCCATAGCTGCCACGAACAAGAAAAAAATCTGCAAAAAGAATATTCTCATTTTTAACCACAAATATCTAGATGAGTTATATTTTCTAGGTTTAGACACTGACTGATATCGATACATTGTTTACGGACATTATCTAATGATAAGATTGTATGAACACGTTTAATAAATCACCAATGAAATTTGTTAACATAAATATACGTTTAAACTAAATCAACTTCTTTTTTAATAAACGAATAAAAAATTTGTTTTAAATATATGTTTAAATTGTTTACATACCACGACGGTTCTCATCTTATAACAAAATCACAGACTAATAAATCGGTAAAACGAATTAGTACTAAATAATAATACATCGGGACTTAGGCTTTATATGCGGAAGATAACCTCGTAGATATCTCATAACAACATCGACAAACACATTTTCGGCTTCATTGTTTACATGAATCGTTATTACGTCATTATATAAACTACTTCTGTTTTTGTTCAGTAAATTTCTATATAAAAATGATATCGTATTCCAGGAAACGCACAGGGAAATCTTTAAATATTTCATTAAGGAATAAAAAGGATGTTATTTAATAAAATAAATTGCATTATATGACTATGAGGTAATGACCTTTAACCATTTCCATCACATTTGTTAAACGTTTCGTCTATTTTTGCAAGCATCGTATTTACCTTAAAGGATTTTTTCTCTGAAATTATATAATTTGTACCGTTGACATATATTTATTGTTTTTATAACCTTAACCTAATCGCTTAACGGCAGATCAGTTCCCGTTTTATAAATGATCCAACTTTTCATTTAATTATATTCATTATTACTGAATTTAGTATGAATGAAAAAAAAGTAATGCTTTATGAAAAACGTTACATAATTTTTTTTTATGTAAAGAAGAGAAGAAAAAAGGCACTAGTGTGAAACGAGGAAGGTTTCCAAAATTAATTCACACAATCTCCTTATTTTGGTCAACTATTATATCTACAAAAATTTTAATATTTATTAGCCCTAGAAAGACTCAACGTAGATCAACTACAATCGTTCAATTAAAATCCTGAAGAGCAGTAGCGGAAAATGGACCTGGCGCCGCTCAATTGCAAACGATCGAAGATATGCAGTGATATAAACATGGAACTCATTACTGCATGCAGTGCTATTTATTGGACATAAATATTAAGTCAAAAGTAACTTATTAATAACTGTACCCTTTTCTGGTTGCGTACATCATTTTGGAGTTACCATCTCTGGCAAGGAGCTCATTCTGTAGCCAATGAGGTTATTGAAACACGTACCAGGGTTAGTCGCATTATCCCTTGTCCCAGGATGATCAGTGCCTTTCCACGCTCAAGTTTAAGTCACCATTAAACGTTTTGCTCTTCATATTATTTGGTAATATTATAATAAATATTTTTCCAATAAAAATGTTGTTTAAAAGCAACACAAAGTTTAACATGTATTATTATATTAAAATTCATTATTTTCAAGGCCAAGTTTGGTATATATTTATTATCATCATCATTATAATCAGCCAGCAACAGTCCAGTGTTCGGTATGGGCCATGTTGCCGTGGCTAGCTTAAGGCATAATTCAGACTTGGACTATTATATAAAACCACAAGTTTCTATAAATCCATAGATAATCTCCATAATATATTTACCTGATGATAGGGAGAGGCGCCCGTCCATAGCAATGTGGCATTGGTTATAATGATGGATACCGCATCACATTACGCTCATTCATTTGATACATAACATGTCATTACCCCAATAGTTTCACTGTCCATAGCTTTTTATATAGTGTAGATGTACCTACCTACCTGCCTAGATGACTTTCGGCAATATCAATAACATTTCTCTTGATATTAGATATATTTTTTTACAACGAATATCGATTTTTCAAAGAAAGTTATTGGTGAGTATGAATTAGTTTATGCTTATTAACACAATTTTGTGGTATGTAGTCTTTAGGGATCTAATAACAAATATTTTTATGAATATTCCGAGTTCATTACGTAGGTTATAGAGGTAATTAGAATTATTACAATCTATTACTTAGAAAACCAATGTATACCATGTTCTAGCACATAGATGAAATCTTATAAGCTTAATGTTTAAAGTTTTAATAGTTTTACATACATGAATTTAAAAGTTTAATTTGTTTATTAACTTTTGACTTTAGAGAAATCCGGCTACAAAAACTTATCATTTTATATTTCATGATTGATTAATTTTGTTCTTCTGTTAAAGTTAGATGTCAAGATTACAACTTGTTTATAATTAATAACACTTGAAATCGAGTAAATGCTATGTTACGATTACTTTATGATGAAAAATCCGCATTAAGATGAATTTCTCGACAGCTTCAATAACACGAATTTTATAGGACAAATCTGTTCACTTACACATCATTTATTAAAAAAATAATAATAGGTTAATATTAAAGTTTATTTCAATAAAACATTAAAATAAAAAATTAAATTTAAAAAAGTTAAATTATAAATTTGACAAGGTTTAATTTTCGAATATGCTGAGGATAAACATTCATGTTATACGAGTGAAGTTTGGAGTAGAAATGTTTACTTTCCGCCGCGCAGCAGGGGTGAGGGGTCTGAAAAATATTTAAAGTAACATTTTTAAAATGGCAAAAACGCTAGATAATTTTTGACAATGTGTAATTATGTTTACATCCACTCCCGTATTTTTATATTCTACGCAGGAATTGTGGGAACTTCGTTGTTATAGCCTTTCTTAGAATGATTGAACGCAATTGAAAATTAATCTGATGTTGTTTCCAAATATTCTTTAAGTGAAGACATTGTTTAACATCACTTGTTAAATTTTATAACGATTACTGTAGTTTATGACGGGTGTATTCTCTTTACTGCTCGCCATAGGTAAGTTTATTGATAAGTAATATTATAGACAATGGTCATAATAATGATTTGTCTTTCATAATATCTCGAGGGTGGCCTGTCCGTGTAGATATTGTCTCATATATTTTGAAAATATACACTCTCAGACTATCATTGGCATATAGCAGTTTTGAATGTAATTTTTTAGTGTACTTACACTGCTTGCCAGGGTACGGCCTGTTCTGGTTGTTTCCGAAATCTACCAAAGCTGGCCCGGTACCTGTGAAGTAATTGAATATGAAACACACTTTAATAAATAAGAAATATAAGTCTTTAATGAAGAGGTAAATAATTACTTGTGTTTGTAAATAATCCTACCTAGATTCTACATGAAATTTAAGTCCAACATTATAATTTTATCTATTTAAGAAAGAATATACTTACTTATTTGTTCATAGCGATTGGGTGCTGAAAAAGAAGAACAATTTTTTAATAAATATAATTATAGTATTGTTTGGAGATATATACGAATGTCCATTTAGTTAAGTTCACAGATAGATATAACAGAACAGAAACACATTTTTTTTCATTATTAAATGATAAATAAATCAATACGTACGGTTGCTAGGTCTATAGAAGGCTTGGTCAACGACGACTGAAAAAAAAAATTAAATAACACTTATTATAACGTAATACTGGGTTTATGTCGTAAACCTAAATGTACGTATATCACTTTTTTTTAAAAAATGTTATAAACGGATGTTACTTTACAGTAATTTGATTAAACAAGTAAACCTTAGAAAGTAGGATACTATCAAACTTCATACAGTATTATGGTTATTCCCTCTTCTTGGAGAGACTTACGTGTATGTTTAGCAGTGGATATAAGTAAGGTTATATAATCATGATAACGTAACAATTTTTAAGTAATAATGAATAATGACTTAGAAAATGAGGTTTAGAATTGTCAAAGAGAACTTTCACCGAAACATGTAGTAAAAGCGGAAGCTTCTATATACTTACAGCCATCGGGATTGTTGAGTCCATCTGAAATGATTATTTAGTAAATTTAGTTGTTATTGCGAAGGAAACTAGATGCATAGAAAGAAAAGTAAGCGAAGCGATAAAAAGAAAGACTATTAACGCAGTTATAAAAATACCTTTATCAGGTAAATTTTATTAATGTAATATTTTTGAGCTTGTCAAACAACTTTTTACAATTTAAAGTAAAGTAAATGATTTTTGGTATGAGCAGATTTAGGTATAAAAAAATATGCATTTTATCCATCCTGTTATAATGTTTAAGGTAAAACAATTGTTTATAATAATTTTCTCCATGATAACTAATTAATGTATGTATATTTATAATTAACTTTTCATAATGAGTTTTTCAATCCACGCTTATTACTCTATATAACGGTTGTCTTACAGAAATTGCTTTCAGTAATTAGATCATCTATTTTCCTTTTAGCTATGTATATATTAATGTTATGGAGATTTAATTTTTTGTACATAGATATGATCATCAACATACAAAGGTTGGTAACCTGGTGAAAGTAACGGGAAGGCGTTTAGAAAAGGATACGATTTAGGGAATACTTAAGAAAGAACTATATTCAACAGAAGGAGTCTTTCGGCTTATAAGTACATATAATGCCGCTTTCCTGAACAATTTTCGCCTATCTTCTTTTTATAAAAACAAATCACAGCAATTTGTGTATGCATGAGATCATTGCTTAGACCTGTTCTCATACATACGCTTTGAATGAAATTTATTATTCGACATTGAACCTACTTGACAGATTATGATTTGCAAAAATTATTTATATAAGTAATACTGAATAATAGAACAAATTGAATAAATTTAATAACTAACTAAATATTATATTTATAAATTTCTCTTTAACTACGATTACAACAGAAAAGATTTTAAAACTGTCTCTTTTTATAATTTGGATATTATTATATTAATAACTATTTCTGTTAAAACATTGTGTATTCTTACAATAAAATCTTCATTTAATATTAAGAAAAGTATTTTGTTTTTATTTGTATACAACTAATAAATTTTTACGAACCTTGCGACGGGTTGTTGTCAACAACGTTTACTGTAACAGAAAGTATAATGTCAACGGCGAAACTTATACAAAAAATTATGATGTAATTGTTTTAATTAATAATATTCAGCCTTTCTGTGTCCATCTTATTATGCATTTAATATAATATTTTTCTACATAATTTCGTACATTTTTTAAAACAGAAATATTGTATATATCCGTTTGAATTTAAGTCGATAATTTGGATTTCAATAAACACAAGTTTTTAATGTAGTTATGCATATACTGTTTTAAAATTCTGATAGTATAAGTAATATATAAGAATAACGAAATCTTTAAAAATATTTTATTACAAATAAGTATTATAAATAATTAAAACTTTCACTTTAAACTATAAGAAATTTAAACGCAATTTACGAACCTGCAGACGGATTGTTGTCTACCACGTGTACTGTAATACAAATAAATATTTTACAGCTCAAAAAAATTAAGAAAATTTAACATTCCAATCATAACTTCATACAATAATGCTCTTACTATTGTTGTTTATTATTTTTTAATATAAACGTTACATACGAACCTTCAGATGGATTGTGATCTACCACGTTTACTGCAATGAAAACGTAACTTGTGAAATTGTTGAATAGAATAAATAGTTTTAAAAACGAAATAATGTCATTAACAAAAGGATCAGATTAAAACATCTAATATTTTGAAGTCAGGAATATTGTAAACACAATTTACGAACCTTGAGATGGATTGTTGTCTACCACATTAACTGTAAAAAAATAAGATAAAGTAATATTCTATTCTAAAATATAGATAATACAACAAATTAACAATAAGAAAATTTAATTTTCACATGAACAGTTTTTTTTAGGTATTTAAATTATGTAACTGAACTTATTTTTATGAGACAGTAATTTTTCATGTATTATTATGAAAATAATAAAATTTACGAATCTTCGCAGCGTGATCAAGAACATTGACTGTAAATAAAGGTTTTTGTATTACACCTCAATTTGTTCTGTTTTCGTTGTTTTTGTTTAGTGTACGAAGTATTTAAAAAACCTAATAGAAAACCAAAATGTTTATGCCTACCTGCCGATGAATTTTGATTTGTGTTGTTTACTGAAATGAAATGAGCTATTTTAAGTTTTGTGTTGTATCAATAAAAATTTTACTTTGAAGTTCAAAACGATCACTTCAATTTATTTAATTAAATTACAAATTAAACGGTTTATGATATAATTGCAAGTACAACGTACCTGCGGTGAAATTGAGTTCTGTGACGTCAACTGAAAATACATAAACGAGTATTTGATAGAGGTTAAAAATTAAACGAAAAGAATAAAATAAGACGCAATATAAATTAAAACTTTACTAGTTTAGTAATAATTAATGATTCATTTTAGTATTATATTAAAAATAAATTTTAACTAAATGCAAATTTTTCATTAACTTGAAACGAAAAATTGTGTCCTGAAATATGTCATAACTTATTTCATATTACAGATAGGAATAGGTTTCACTATAAATTACTTAAGTAAAGCAAATGTATATAATTTTAGAATGAATACCTGGCCACGGATACCATGAAACGGTTTCATTGACAACGTTAACTGTAACGAAATTAATTTAAATGAATTTATTTATAATTTTGACTCGTCATAAACTTAAACGCAATTTACGAACCTTCAGATGGATTGTTGTCTACCACGTGTACTGTAATAGGAATAAATGTTTTATTAATACAAAGTCGTATTTGCTAATAATAGCAGACATTTAGTACTTTTCGAATTTAGGAAATAAAATAAAAATTAAATTGAAACTGTCACACATTTAAACAACATACGAACCTTCAGACGGATTGTGATCTATCACCTTTACTGTAACGAAAACGATAAAATATAAAGTTTTGTTTATAAAACAAAAATTAAATAGAAGAACAATAAATAAATTTACGGAATATAGATATTGTATAATCTACACATAATTTAAAAACTACTAATTTTTATAGTTTTCAAGTATATTTGGAAATGTATTAAAAACAATTATGTTGTACTTAAACCAAATGTAGCTAGCTAGCTATGTAGTAGAAGTAAAATTTACAGAAAAAAGAACTAATTCATGTAATAAACATTTTGACCTTAAAATGTTTTATTACTATTGGTTATGATAAAAAAATCACTGAAACAATAATCGTTAATTACTACTAGTATCCATATGATGTATAATATAATATGTTAATCTCTGTATGTTTACGAAAGTACACACTAGTATCAGCTGAAATTTGTTACAAAATTTTCCCTTGGTTTGTTTATTTGTTTTATAGCAATATCTGGTTTGCTTAATTATGAATAACCTTCACCGGCAGGTAGCTTGATATATACATATATATACGTATATATGTACATATATATACGTATATATGTACATATTTATATTATATATATAAATATATATACATGAAGTATACTCATAATTAAGATACGTTTTATATATCTATGATCTATAACGGAGTTAACAATATTTTTAACGGTAATTTTGGTTTGATTTTAGTTATATTTTTGTTGTTATCTTTACGAAAAATAATATATACTATTGTGTAATAGTAAGTTGAAAACCAAACAAACTGAACGTGAGAACTAAGAAAGTCAATGATTTTGATCGACGCGATAGATCTTTCTAGCCAAAATAATACGTCAAAAAAACTTGGATTTCAAAAATATAGTTATAAATAAAATAAATAACGTGTCTTATGTTTGTAAAGTGCTCATTTTTATACAGCGTAGTAAAAGCTAATGTTGTCACACTAAATATACTTCATAGAGCTTTAATAAATTATATAAAAAAATAAATAAAAAGGCATGTGTTAAAGCAATAGAAAAAAGTAAAGTCATCCATCACCATTAAAAACATTGAATGATAGTGAACAAAAAAAATTCAAATATATAACTATTTATTTCTATGACTCACATCTCTGCGCTCCTGCAATGGCTACCAAAGCCAACAAAACAATCTGTGAAATTGCAACAAAGTACATTATTATCAATGAACGTAAACAAAAAAACTGTGCACACGCTGTCCGGTTACTTTAACAAAATTAAATGTTACTAAATAAACAGATATGTAAATCTAGGTTATCCAAAGATGACATTGTTTCGTCGAAAACTGAAAGCAAATAAATTCTAATATAAAGACGTAGAATAAATTTTTAAAGCAGGCCTATTTACTTAACCTCATCAAATTGTTTGCTTTCGACTCGTAGACTTGTTGTTTCGTTCGACTTAATCAAATAAAGTTTTAGCGTTTCATTATACAGGTACATTTATTAAAATTTCAGCTTTAAATTTAACTAGCCGGCGTATTATTACCGGTTTAAAAATTGTAATTAATATGCTAAGCCGTATTTGAAAATCAATCTGGATTGGATATTTATTGTTCCGAACAACGTTCGACAATAAAGTATTGAATTATGAATTAAATGATTTAATATTAACTACAGATTTTTAATCAAATTTTTCGACATATATTTTTTTTATAGTTTTTGCATTCATAAGATCCGTATTACTTATTTATAATGATGATTTTTCAATTACTTTACAGTGCCCATGGACATGGACATGGACATGGACTAATGTGTTGTGAATGTTATTGCAAAATTAGATATAGATAAATAAATTTAAGGCGTAAAGTATATTTTAAAAATGTTTTACGTACCACTGCGGTTTTCATTTTGGTTGTTGAAAATAATGTGGCTCTATTCAAAACCCGAAAGATGTGATGTACGATATATTGCTCGTCGTCTTTTATAAACATGAAACTAACCCCCCTTCGCCCCGCGCTAATATCCGTAGTCAATATTAGACAACTTAAAAGTAAATATAACTAGAATTGTACAAATAATATTTTCCTGTTCAATTTCTGGCAAGTTGTTTGAATATTGTTTTCGATGGGATCGTATTTATTGCAGGAAATCTTTAATGAATCATATTATTTGTCGTTAAAATTAATCTGTAGCCTAATTAGTTCCCGATGTTTATGTTCTTCCTCTGGTATAAATTGTCTGTATAATTTTAATAATAAGCAACTCTTAATGTTTCTGCTGCTTGGACTTTTTCAATTGTAATTTTGATATACCGAAAAATTAAAGGGTATTTATCCACCACAGGCCAGGTGTTATTTGATGGATATCATATGTTCCCTAAAAGTTTTTGAAACGTGTCGGCTACCTAACGATGCTTTCTTTTGTCACAAAGTAAAGTTTATAATGTATCAAACAGGTGCCTTCTGTATACATCAGGCCTCAATTACGGACAGAACTAGCCGTTGTAAAGAAATTAATAAAATATACATATGTAATAATTGAAATGAATGACCACATTCAAATCAGAAAAGATGTTTTATATGGTAAGTACCTACAGCACGGTGTGAACAAGGTTATGACTGTACAAATTTTTTTACAGCTGCAGTTCGCCAATAACCTTGAAAAACTCTTTGCATTCGCCGTTTTATTTATTTTATTATTCTGCGTTGACTTTTAAAAGACAATTGAATAGGTTATGGGTGGCCAATTATGGTTATGGTACCAATTCGCACGGTTTAATTTGTTTGAATGTAATGCTTTAAATCACTATTTAAATCATCCTGAGCATCAATCAAATTTGAGAACCACAATTTGTTTATTTGGTGATTATACAGTGTACATGATGGATGAAAAATTTACTACATTTTATTAATATATTATCTGGAAATATTTTTATGTAATCGTGTATTTCACGTAATTAATTTCTTCAAAGTTCTAGTTAATGGGAACAGAATGTCTAAATCAATCTTAACTTGCCCTGTAGTTTTCTTTAGTCTTTCTTTATGTAGGATTTATAAGTAAACATAGTTTGCAAGGAATATTGCTGTAAATTTTATTGATTATTTTAGTCTTATACTGCATTTCTATACAAAGGTAGTAGTGGCTTATTCTATCCCAACTACAATATGTGATGTGCGGATATATTTTATTAAAACATTCCTTTGTGACTATATAATTATAATTTTATACTACATATAATATTTACTTACCAGACTCGTAATAAGTAATATTACTTTCTACGAACCGATAACAGTTCATAGAACACGCAGATGTTTCATGTACAACACATGATACTATGGTCATAAATTGTGTTTAAGCAATTTTGGTACCTAATCTGAGGTTATCATTAAGGTTACAGTTGCGTATATTTGTTTTTTTTATCTAAGATATTGTTAGTTTCAATAATTTGAACTTATTTGGTAGTAAACATTTGGAATAAAGCTCAGTAAGTAGATTCTTATTTCAGTGTGATACCGCTAAAATTTATTATATACTACATAATAATATTCAAAAGACAAAATAAACAAATAGGTTTACTTAAAAATATAATAAGTACGTAATACAGGCAACCTTCAAAAATCTATCTTTGAAGATATTGTAACGGTGCATAATAAATGATATGAATTGCATATAGTAGTCTTTCGACTTATTGTAAATAAATGTCAAATGTTTTTTTTTTGTGAGGCAACGAGATGAGCATGGCTTTCAACTGATGGTAGGTGATATGCCTGTTTATAACAACGTGATGCTGGTTAAGATGGTTTACACAGCACCACATTGCGCTCGTCCCTTCGAGACATAAGGCGTCGATTATCGTTACCCCAATAATTTCACTTGCATACAGCACCTTTAAAACAGGAACACAGCACATTACTATTTGGCGGTAGAAATAGGAGCTGCGGTGGTATCTACCTAGGCGGTTTTCGGTAAATGTGACTTACCGTCAGTGTGTGTAAAAGATTTAAGATCATCGACAATCTTAATTCTTTTATTGATATTTCTAACCGTACCTGCTAAAATATAACTAAATTAATAATGTGTACAAAGAGATCCAATGAGATGAAATAGTGTGTAATAAAACTTATATCAAAAACTAATGTACTTTTCTATGATTTTGAAAACATTTATCCAAAAAAAGATGCTGTCTATTCGTTTGGGTCAATATTTAACGAATGACGTACCTGTTTAGGCAAGAATCTTATTTAATTAATAAATATTACGTGTTTAATACTCGTACAGCTACATTTATAAGTTAATCATAAAAAGGAACTGTTTTGCTTATTCTTTGGTGTTTTGAATAGTTTGATTATATACCTATGTCTATATACATGTCAATGTATATATATATACACCGGTGTATATATATGTTCATATATTGTATATGTATATACATTGATGTTACAGAATAACAATTTATAATAATTTTTTTGTGTTTTAATGTCAATTGTTCTTTTCGTGAAGCATCATTCCACTTTTTACACAATATTTTAAAACGGAGAGATTAAAAGTCAATAAAACTTAAGAAAAATCCTGTTAAAAGTAGATTTCTTTAGCCGAAGACTGTTTAAGCCAGAGTTCCTCAAACTATTTTGTGTCGTAGACTCCTTGCCATGTTTTTCCGTGTTGGGTAGACCCTCTACTTACCTGATATTGATTTCCTGTTAATTACTAACTGTAGTGAAGTTTAGTGTTAAAAACTTAAAGTAAAAACACATGTTAATTTATACATTTATTAATTGAATTTA
>DWLS01000839.1:0-26043 GCA_018246255.1 Pachliopta kotzebuea
AGAAAATATTTCATGAAGAAATAATTTCAAATTGAACTTGCAAGACCAGTCAATTTGACTGGTCTGGTAAATCTAGTATTATAGTAAGCCCCTTACATTTTTAAAAACAAAATATCCTCAATTATTGTATATATGATTGTGATTCGTTTTTTAATGTTTTAGTATCTGAATATTGACTATGTTCAGATAACTTTACAATAAAGTTAAATCAACGAAAAATTACGAAAGGTACAAAAAGGTTTATGAAGTTAGGAGTTTAAAGCACTGATTAACATTTTACTTTATAGTAAGTAAAGTCGAAGTATATACTCAGTATGAACACTGCCTTGTTCAACGTTTGCAATGAACATAAATTGGCGGCACCGCGATCTTATGTAGGAGTTTGCGCGGTTACAATATTGTTTGTGCCACTTGTTGGGCGCCAGGAAGCTCAGTTAGCGCGGGGTGCGCCGAGCGACCGCCCTTCTATATCGTATCAGGAATGTTTCTACTCCTCATACTTTTACGATAACTTACTCTACACCATGTCGAATGCATGAAATGTGTTTTAACTCCAAAGTGACGTACTTAATGATATATTGAGTTTTTTAAAGTGTCTGGATGGTTGAGTGCTTTCACACAGTATGTCCCGAAGAAAACAGGCAAAGCCGAGATCACTGAAGCGTAAGTATATGTTAATTGCGAGTAATTTTGGAGCCTTTCAACATTAATAAATTTACTAATTTTCAAAACTGTAATCTTTTAAGAATTCCATTTTTATATTTTTTTGTAGTTAGTATATATTCTTTGAAATTTTATTTACCTAGATGAGAAGTAATTCAATATTTCCAAGCATTACCTTTAAGTTTATAAATATATTTAATAAACAATTACGGTTATTTCTAGCGACATACCAAAATGTCGGTAACTTCTCAAAGATGTGATGAACGAGTATATTAAAGTCCATAACGGTCATGAATATTGGAAATCATTTTAATACTAGCTAAACAATATAGTTGGACATTTTATTTTTTGTAATAATTACTTTGAGTTAACATCATTTTACACAACTCGGCGACGTAATACTTAAGCGCGAATATCTGCACTGAAGTGATTTTTTAAAATATACTTACTTTCGTGTTATAAGAACACGCAGCCCGGGCATCCTACGGATGCCTTTGTCGTACAAATTACTACTAAATACCATACAAAATTCTGAACTTTTGGGCACCCACAAGTCGGAAACCCGACCACATAGCAACAAAATTCCAACGGCTTTGATCTTATTTAAGCAAGATTTGTCTGTATGCCAAATTTCAGCCTCCTATCCCCTTGTACTTCTCGAGATTGAAAATTGTTGAAGGACAGACGAACGGACATTGTCGTTTAAATAAGAATACACTACAGAAATAACTAAGTTTGTTTCTTTTTAATAAACAAATGGAGGATGCACAGTCAAATTAATAATTTTCTTTCTAGTAAATGTTGAAGTTGGTGTTTTTATTTTCAATTAAATGAAAATTGTTAATTTTAGTATGCATGTCCGTATGTACGGCTTTGGAATAAGCTGGTGTAACATGGAAAAGATAATATTCTTTTCTTGTTATTTTAAATTGAATAAGTACAAGTACAACTTATGTATTCTGTGAAGTTTTTCTTTTTTTTTTAAGTTTTATAGCCATGCGATATGATACATGGCTTAAAGCATGTTATATTAGTTGGTGTACTAGCCGCACATAAATTGAAAAATTCATTGGTGTAGGCCAGATTCGAACCCAGTACTCTTGGCGTAGAAGGCAAGCATTCAAACCACTAGGCTATCACGGCTCTTCTGTGAAGTGTTTACATGTATGCTCTAACGTAAATATACAAAAAAAAGCTAGTGGTAGCTTAATTTCTAAGAATATGTTATGTCTTCGCATTGCGGCGAACATCAAATAACTATAAATTTTTCTCGCTATTTAAAGTTGTTAATATTTATATTGAGTTGACAAAAAAGTGTAATTATTAAGATTCACTGGAGGCGAATATTGGTGATTATAATTTCATATTTTATATAATAGGTCTAAAAAAGTCGTTTTGTATGAAATTAAAATATTTCCTTTTTACTTTTTAGTTTCCCTTAATTAAAGTAACCATCCATGGAATAGAGGCATCTTTGCTAAAGCAGTTGCAGTACATTAATGCCTTTCTTGTAAAGAAAATCAGCTGGACGGAAGACAAAAGATTACTCAAAGACATTTTGTAATGTCTTATGTGGAATTGAACTTTAACCTGTCTATTTTATCCACACCTTTATTTGTATGTTATTTTTGCAGGTTTTTCAATTAGATTTGAATTTATAACTAACAATGAAGGTAAAAGCTTTGTTAGCCTTTTTCGTTAGAATATAAGACACCCCAGGTGAACTTAGATAATTTTTTTTGCAGTTTGTACAACGGAAATAAAAATATACGCCGTTAATGAATTGATCTTTCGCTGATTGCGGTTGAATATTGTCATAATAATTTCTAAAACCACTGAAATTGTTATTATCCCGAATATCAAATTATGATTCCTTACTGAAGAAAAAACGTAAACGATTTTCGTTGTTTGGGTTAAAGTAACATAGCTTTAAACAGAGGTAGTTGCACAAGGACATTGTAATATAATACGTGTACATTAATTTTAATTGTTGATGTTAAATCGATTAAAGAATTTTTGTAACTTAAATAAAATCATGTAAAAAGAAGTAATAGTTTAGTTTTTAATAGATGAACAATCCGACATTTTGGATGAGTTATCTGTTCCTTTAATGTGGAAAACCGTAAACATGTCTTAATTACGACATTTGATATCATATGTCCATAGTTAACGTAACTGTCTTTTCCAAAAGAGCTAAAGTTGTATCGACTTCCTGATTACGGATTGCTTGGGAAATGGTCTATATCCGGGTTGCAAATACGTTAACTGTTACATGCATTATTTATCAAAATAAATGAAATTCCATTAATTAAAAAATGTTACCTTCTCATCTTGTTTAGTCTTACCTTTTAATGAATAATTAATGAAAAACATAATGTATTTATCTGTGACTACAAATCAAAGAAATTTACAAAAAAAGATTTTGGGGCTATCTACACACATTTTGAAATATGGTAAATAAAATTAATGTGTACGTGATAATCATCAGCCAAAAAACGTCGACCGTTGGATATAGGTTCCCCTATAGATTTTTACTACTGTCGGTCCTGAGCAGTCTGCATCCAGCAGTTTTCCGCGATCTTCATATAGTTGTACAATATAATATTTAATAAGATTCACTATACACTTGGGTCTTGGCGTCTCAGGCTACAAGTAAATGTTTTGCTTAAAATAAGACGCCAGTTACAGTAATGTTTTTTAATTGTATGTGATGTGATAAACATTAAACATATTTTATGAATTTTATTTTAATATGATAGGTTCAATACTTATATTATAATTAATAAATGTCAGCAATCCATTTCAGTTAGTGTTAGTTTTTCTTTAGTTTGTCAATTTATGTTGTAGCCGGGTTGTATGGACAAGGTGTGTTAATTTAAAGGTGCAATGGAGGCATTGTTTGTTAGAGCGTTTTGTGCTGTAACTAATGGTAAGGTGTCAGTAAAAGAGCTGCGATGTGGGGGTGATGGACGTGCTGCGACGCGGGCTGCGGCCGCGGCGGCTGCGGCGCGGCGCGATAATATCACCGTTTTATCAGTGACGCGCCCCCACCGCCACATATTGCCTCTCGTTACTCGCCGATGACCAGCTAAGCCAGGACGGCAGCGCCTAATATTATACAACCTTTAGAATTTTCGATATATACCGTATGCTGTGATTTACTAAACTAACTTAAACGAAGCAAGAATTTTAATGATTAAATATGTAATAATAAATGAATTAGGGTAAAAAGTATAGAAGAAAAGTTAGAGATAGAAAAAAAACTATGACATGAGCCCTGGCCCACATTGACCAAGGGAAGGAGAATAATAAAAAAAATGTCTAATCGTAGAAAAGATTAAACTTTTTTGCATAACAAACAATGCCGCAAAAAAAGTCATAAATCAATATTAAATGCACAATTTGATGTGGATTGTCAGTTAACATCTAATGTATAATAATGATAATTAGATGTAATTACTTATATATACGTGCATATACATACATGTAGCATAAAATGTTGTTCGTGATAAGTCTCCTTTGTTTCACACCGTCTAGGTACCTTCGCAGCTTTTATTAAAACCGCCAAATAGTAGTATGAAAGCACTACAATTTCCGGTTTGAAAGATCTTGCAGTAGTAGAATTGATGGGGTAACGAGACTTAACTACTTATGTTTCAAAGAGATAATCACAACCTGGTGCTGTATGTATCATTGTGACCAGCGGGATGTTGTTATGGGAAAATGTATCACTTATCATCAGATAAACAACAGTTTCGTCTCAACGCTTCGTTTGATAAAAAATAAAATATGTGATGTTTATATAGTTTATATATTCCTCTTTTTGCAAAGACTATTAATAGTGATTTATTAAATTTTAACTTTAATTGCTGCTTTAGTAAGTCGTGATTTGCTATTTGCCTTGCATGGTGACACTGCCGTTTGCTCATAATAATCTATATATGGTAGATATTACTATTAGTCTCCTCAATGAGTTAAACAGTTTATTTGGTTACTATCACAAGTTTGCTCTTATGTTACGGTTAAGTATCTAATATATACACTACAAGGTACAAAGTATCTTGTACGTATCCTGAATATTTAGTAACATTTTAAAGTTTATAACATTAGAACTTCAAAAAAAATTTATTACTTTTAATGTTTTCTTAACTTACTGGCACATTTGTGGTGAACTAAAGTGTACAAAAATTACTGTTTCCACTTATTAAAGGTTCTGGATTCTTGATAATATTATTCTGAATAATTATAGTACTATTGATTAAATTTTTCTCTGTCATAATTTTTGTAATAATTTTATCTTTATATGCTTTATTTATGAATTATCTAATAATGTGGACGGTTGTGGAAAACTCACGGATGCGGACAGCACAAGACCGATTGACTTTGAGATACTTGGAGAGACCTTTGTTCAGCTGTGGATATCTAACGACTGATCATGATATTTAATTTATGCACTTGAACCAAAAGTGTTTTGTTTTCAACAGAGTTGTTGAAAATATGGGGTTATATTTTCTTAATTTTTTTTATAGTCTATTAGATCGTTTGGTTAATAATTTAAATTTGTGGTCTTATTAAAAAAATATTCGGAGGATAGAATTTAGTGGGTAAAATAGTTGGACATGAACAATGTTTGCGGCTGAACGGATACGATGTAATGTTGTTAACTTAAGGTATCGATCCTCTACTCTAGTACTTTCGTAATGCGTCCCGCGGGGAGCGCGAGGATGTTGCGACTCTCTGGAACACTCCTGGGATACCTTATGCAATGCAGCATCTCGCTCCTGACTACCTGTGTGTTTTACTGAACTAAACCACTATTAATTCAATTATATTAATTACGCTACATTTAAATTGTGAAAAACTAAGATACTTCTACTTAAAAAATTGGTTGATTACTATACAAGTATAATAAACGGAATATAATGAGATTAGTGTGGAACAAAATCGAGTATTATCGTAATCATATTGCAAGCTCTAAGGAGAAGGTTAATTAAATCAAACTGAGTGTAAAATTAAAAATACACTCGCTAAAATCTGCTCTTCTAGTTCTGTCAGTGTATATTTACTAAAACTCATATATTTTAAGTCTACGAAAATTCACCTAAATTCAAAATCTAATTATGTATATCCGTGTAGGCTGTCGAAATGTTACTGTTACAGAATCAGAATGACGTTGTTACCTACGGTTAACACCGAGAAGATCACATGCTGAAACTAGGCATCCCCCATAGATTTTCACATTGATCTCTCCTGCGCAAGTATTTTGGAAAAGACTGAGTATAAAAATTGCTTTATACAGATTAAACTGATTTATTACAAACTATGCTGCTAATGTATAAATTTATGTCTTCTTATAAACAATAAATTTATAGAACTAAATACTTATCAATAATGTACGTTATTTACCTTTACACACAATTTTTCATGTATTTTACTTTTATCACTAATAACAACATTTTCCTGTTTTTCTTTTTATCAAATTGAAATCGTTGTAGAAGTTAACTGTCCTGGCCAATATTTAGTTAATTGCTTGGTACATTTCTCTTTCATTGTTCTTTTATCAACATGCTAAATTATCATCTGTGTATAAACCGAGGTTCGCAGGGGTCCAATAACACGTCAATTTAAGCCCGCCATCCCTCATGTCGGTGAATTAAAATTTCACATACTCTGAAAATGTTAATCTTCTGCTGTCCCAGGCAGACCATAAAAACAAATTGCCGTGTCTTGAATTGTTTTTACCTTACACTTGACGCCTGAGAATAATTAAACTTAATGCGGTTTAAACCATATTTTACTCAGATGATGGTATAACAGGGTAATATTCGTAGGCACAAACATACAAAGTCTTAATTTTTCACAAATATTTTATGGAGTATTAAAGCGCCGTATGGACATGCGTAAGCTCTTTGAAGAGGGTCAATTCGATCTGGCTTTATTTGTCAACTTTTTCAATTTACATGTCCAACCGGTATTTACTCTGTCTTTTCAGTGTTTTTCGTTACTTACATATTATTTATAAATGAACATAGAGAACTTTGTGATCAGTAGGGATGAGAAGTAAGGGTTAAATCAATGAACAATAGAGGGGCAGGTAATTATATTATTCGGGAGATCTAACAGGCTCAGTTGTTACTTGAGACGATAAGAAGTTGATGGGTGCGCTGGGTGTAGGGTTTGGTGGGGTAAGGGGTGGGTGCTGTGCGTCCATAAAACTTGTAGAGGCTCCGTAGAGAGCCGGCGGGAAATTTCCCCTGGGTGGCGCGCACCTCCGCCCCGTGCGCCGCTGGGAAATACGCTAAAGCCATATCATAACAGTTTTATGCTGACGTTGACCTCTCTACTGAGAAATAGTAGCTGTAATACTAATCGTAACTACATCTAATCATATATCGAAAGCTATTTTCAAATCTTTATAATAAATTAAGAGAACACCTGAATATTAGAAGAAGAATTCTAACAGTGTATAATTGACACAATAGTTAAAGATAATTGTGGAGTTAGGTTCGTCTAATGTTGTTGTCTTCCTTTTTAAAATGGCTATATTAATAAAAAACTTAAATAAAGTAAATGACAATTTGTTTACGATTTCAATACAGCATTTTTAGCTTTTTTATTTATTAAAAACTAAAGTTTATCATGTGTATAGCTGAAAACTGTCTTATAAAGGCTAAATAAAATTTTCTACAGTAAGTGAAAACTGGTAAATACATTTTTAAAATTCTTAAAATTAGTATAAATATTGCAATGTGTAGTTAATAGAAGAATAATCCTTTTCGTATTGTTTTGGTTTAAATAAAGATTTAATTTCAATTAGAGAAAAAGGAAAAAATGTAAATGCAATCTGTTTGAAGCGGTAGTATTATTTTTATTCTTGTTCCCCGTGCGCTGCCATAAATCACTGACGTGTTTTCACAAGAGTATTAAACATTAAAGGTAAGGAAAATGTGTTATCACACTTTAGTTTTTTTTTTAATGCAATAAGCTGTCAATACAAACAACATATTTGGTACATTATAGCTTATGTAGGCTTTAAAGATAAAACTAAGTCAAAGTAAAGATGATACAGAACCGCATTGAGCTTATTGCCGTTAGTCAAGAAATGTTTTGAGGTGTTACGATTATTTCTTAATTTTGACTCATTTTATAATCAACAACATATATTTATAACTTTAAACATTTTAAAAGCTGTTTTTACATAAATCTAGAGTAAAATATCTAAGTCGAGGCGAGTTTTAACACAGAGGAAACTTTTTGCATCATCTATTTTAATAGAACATCCCAGAAACAGAAAAATTAAAAAAAATATCTTCGCATTCAGAGTAATTTGATGAAAGGTAATTAAAAAATCGACATAATAGAAAATAATATCTCCATCGCCAAAACAACAAGACAAAAAACTATGTGTATTAGATTATTCCTGAAAAGATATTTGTATCAATAGGTAAACAAATGTTTAGTTTAACTTCTCTTTTTTGTATTAAAGTTATTTGAACATTTTCATCCCTTATATAGTTTAATAAAAAATATGTTATCACTGAAGCTTTCAAATGTTATAATCTATAAAATAGACAGCATTCCGTTGGCCGCAGTTTACATGTCTGTTACTAATTTTCATTAAAGGATACAAGTGGTCCATACAAAATTCTGAAATTTTTGTGCACCCATTACTCGGGAACTCGATCACATACCAACAAAATTCCGGTTCTAATCTTATATAATATCTGTCTGTATGCCAAATTCCAGCCTCCTACCACTTGTAGTTCTCGAGATTGAAAATTGTTGACGGACAGACGGACGAACGGACATGGTCGTTTAAATAAGGACATGGAAAGCAGCACAACAGAGTAATATCTTCTTGACTTTCTCAGTCCACTTTCGTTTATATGTACGCACATCTTGGGGGATTATAATTTTAATATATTCTAAGGCGTTAGTAGGCTCCCCCCAATGGAATAACGGGCTAGCGGCGAACCCTTCGGTGACCGCTTTCAAAACAGCTGGTCATAACCCACATGATCAAATTTCAGTGATAAATGCATAATATTAATAAACAAGATATAACAGCATAGTTATATATTTTACAGTTTTTAACTTTTACCTTCCACAAAAGATTAAATTAAAAAAATCAACTATTTGAATTTATTAATGAGATCTTATTAGGTTCCCTTTTTGTGAATACTTTTAAAAAAACAGTTGTAGTAAAAATAATCAGGACAACTGTTTTTTTCAAAGAATTTCTCTGAAACATTTGATTAATAAATTTACCGTAATTCCTTATTTTTCATATAACAATAACTGTTGTACAATATTAAATTTACTTCAAAATGTATATAGTATCTGTGTGTGGAAGAGTCGGTGAATGTGTGTTGTCGTTAAAATATGCAAATTTAAGAAATTATTTTATTATATTAATATTATAAATTAAAAGTAGAACGTGCCTGTTATTTTCCTGGGAGACAGAGGTGCGGCGTGGAGCGGCGGGCGGAGGTACTGTGGGGCTGATCCCTCGGGAGCAGGCGGCTGCTTGGGCCAGGTCTCTGGGGACGCGGGCGGCGGGCGGCGGGCGAGAACTTCACTTCCACAGGAACACTCCTACCCCCCGCTCCGCTCCCTATCCCCACTACCCACCACCTGGGTCGCGGCTAGGAGCGAGACGGGTGGTCTCCGTTATATTTTTAAACAATATTTATTAAACGTTACTCTTTACCAAGAGTTCATTCGAATAGAATTCGATTGACAATGTGTTATATTATTTTATGTAGAACAAAATCAAATAATTAGTAAGTGTTTATATTAGTTTAGAATAGATAAGTATAATATTCGGTTATGAAATAGTTAATATTAAAATTTTTCAACAACGATGTAATTTCGTTGTCAATATACAAAGCAACACATTTCGTAGTTTAAAAATTTGTCTACTATAAGTTATAAATCTTGTAATAATATAACTTCACATATCGATAAAATTTAAGATCTCTTTATTAATGAACTATGTAATTACACGAAACAAAACTATACGAATATACCTCTTATATATGCTCCGAAATTGTGAAAGAGTAAATCTATTTCATAACCTTTTATATCTTAGAAAAAAAAGTTCTTTAAATTAATGAAGATCAATATAATATAGTATTAAAAGTCAAATAATAATATAAATCATTAATAGTTTATATTTGCGACTTTCTACATTTTGTTATTAATGTTTAGTAGAATTTAATTAGAACTAAAATGTTTACATATTTGTTTGTTGTGGGTAATTTATGGATTGATCTAACGTTATCTTAGTTTTAGTTGTAAGACGATGAAAATGTTTTTTAAGTAAATGAAAAGGCTCAAAGAATATTTACTTCATTGTTTTACTCGCTGTTTTTTGTTTGATCAGCGCCATTTCTTGTGAACTTTAACACATTTACAGGTAAATAAAAATTATTTTTTTTTCATTTAATTTTCTTTTAATTTATGTCAACGGTCATGCGATTTTTATTCAAAAATACCAATTTTAAATATTTTGACTTTTGTCATGCCGTTGAAACTGATGATAATAATATAAATAATTGATGATGACTTTTTTATATAATGACGGTACAGCAACGGTTTCGTGATTGGTACGCACACGTGTTTTTAATTTTTTCGTTGACCTACAATAATGAAAATTTCAGAACTTAATACTAACACTAAAAATTAAGGACAGTGATATTAGTCTTACGAATAGTTGTATTATGTTATCTATGGTCACAATGGTCCCTTATAGCTTGTATTAGGCTGTGAGGGCTCTAGGCGCGGCAGGCGCGGACGGGGCCCAATCACGCCACACCACCCCTGGCCACCGTCGACTCGCGCTAATTATGTCGCCAAACGTTCTTAACGAGGACATTACCTTTGTTCCAACGGATTCCCTTATTTAAATATAAAATTCTTATATAAATTTAAATATAAAATTTAAATCAGTCACAACTTCAACTGAAACGTGGAAACCGATTGAAAAATCTGTAAAAGTAAAATTCAAAATAAAAGGCATTCGAATATTACTAAATTAGTGAATTTTATTATCCTAACATATTAACACCAGGTGAGATTATAGATTAACATATTTAGTTAAAAAAACTGCTGAATCAACAAGTATGACGTTCGACAGAAATAACACAGAAATGTTGTTACGGCAGTATATTTATAATGTAATTTTGGTAATTTAAATGAGTTAAGAAACACTGCCATCTTCACAATAAACTCTATCACACGTGGATCCTGATTAGAACTAAGTAATTGTTGATTTCAGGCAAGAGGATGCGTACATTTTTATGTTTGTCCAAGTATAACTTTACCCAAATTGATTTAACTTTTGATGTTTGTAGTTTTTTTTGGATAGATGGACCTTTATTCATTGGTCCCAAATAAATTTCAACTTTGTAATAAGAGGAAAGACTTTATTTTAAAAAAGTAATGTTAAAGTGCGGAGAACAAAATGATATTAATTTTGTACTAAATTTTGTATAATAAGATTATATAACTATAAAAGATTTAGTTTTCAAAGAAGCGGTAATCTCTATCCATATACTCGTACAGCTTATCCATAGTCCGATAGCGTAACGGAAGCGTGTAGGAAGTCAGTGATTTCAGTTCCCCGTGGGTGCGCACCTAACTCGCGCTTTCCATGACCACACCGCAAGTTTTGCATTATCCTAATTAGGTTCTATATTATTATAATTATACATTACATACTTTATAAGCATGTATATAAATGGCTCCGCAGCGCAGTCACTTATTTTGTGACACTGATTTAATTGGTTCGATTCAGGGACCACAATTGTAGAATTTGGATAGAAGTGTAGTTACCCGAATCCGTTTGGCTGAATATACTTATTGTAAAACTAGCGCCAGAACAACATAGTTGTATAAAGAGCGTAAAGAAGTTCTTTCTAAAATGATACCAAATGCCATGAAAAATGTAATTCTAATAGAAAAACCATATTTAACCTATTCCTGTAGTAAATAATGACACTCACGTAAAAAGTCTGTTATTTTTAACATTTATTGACATATATCGTAAAAGTCAAAGATTAAATTATTGCACATAACTATTTAATTGTTTTAATTTTGATATTTCTTCATCGACATTTTTTTTTATCAATAATTGTTTATGGTAGAGTAAACAAGATTGAAGTGAGTTAGCTTGAGCCATCGGGTGGAAGGGTTTTTAAAAACTACATGCTTGGGATTACTGCCCCCAGCTATGATGTTAAGTTAATAAAAACTGAGAGATAACTGATTTTATTTGGTAATACAAGCTTCTTTTATACTAAGGTATACCATGGGTCCTTATGGCTAGTTTATAAACTATGTGATTAATGGATCTGTATAACGGGTTCATATTTCATTTTATCAGAGTTTTCTTTGTTCATTGTCGGCCTTGTTCTTATGACAACATAACTAGTGTTTTAATTTTTTTTCTATAAATTTAAATTACTTTTTGAGTTAATTCTTTTATTTAATGGTAAAAATACAGTTCCAAAAGATACTTAGCCAAACTAGAAAATATAGCAGCAGTAAAATTATCATAACAGTGAACCGCAACACTGGATTTGGATGTTTTCAATGTACACTCAATTCTCTGTTATAGCGGAACGTGGTATAACAATTGCTTAAAGGAATCCTCCGTAATAGTCGAATCAGGACAATGTGACCGAAAAGGATTGTAGTGGCATTTTTACTATTATTAATACCTTCAGAAGTGCTATACACTCATACGCACATTTTTCTTTTCATTAGGTGTTATGACCTTTGTCTGCTTAATTTTTCGCTCTTGACTAAACGGTCATTTCATGTGTGCCCAAGTCATGCATGAAAGCTTTAGTGTTAACGGGTATTTAGGAACAATTTCTTATTATGTTCATGTTATCCCGAGGTGTTTCAACCCGGAGCAATGTAATTTATTTATTGTACTAAGCGAGGAGCATTAGGTTCATCTGCTTGTAAGCTTTGATTCTGCATACAATAATGTAGTTAGGATGATGTACCACAATGAGTTAATCGCTTTGAGATATGAAATGTTAATTCTTTTTACCTTTCTTTTATTTGACGAAGCGACGAGACGAAAATAATACCAAAAGAGAATGTTAAATCATTGATTATTTTGTTTTTGTAGCTGAGGATGAAGAATGGAACGACGGAGAGCCAGAGAATGATGAGATGATTACAAATGAAGATGATTCCAGAGATGAACTTGAAACAGAAGTTGTCAAGGAAGAAAAAGACAAGATGGATATTATATTGATAAATAAAGGTAGGTTAAGTCTACTATTTGTTGAAACTTTATAGAAATCGTATGTTTACATTAACCCAAGTACTTTTTTAATTAATGAAAGGACCTTGATGAAAGAAAGAGATTGATGAACATTTATTACACGTATATTAAAAGTCTCTTTAGATTCTAAATGCGAAATATTACAGAAGGATCGAAGTTTTCTTTAATATCCAAGGTCTGTCCTCAAACAATAAACTTAGTATGTTTCTTTTAGATTGTTTCTGCTATTAAGGATTTATTGTTAATAATGTCTATATCTAATTCAGTTGGTAAAATATTTGTTGGAATATATATTTGTATGATGTTGATGTGATACTATAAAGTATGTTAGGTAGTTTGGTCGAGTCGCAGGCAGATGCTCTATGGGCATTTGCATATGGGAACTATAATGACAGAACGGCGTACTGAAAGGGTGACACTGACACACGGTCCAGGATAAGGCATGACGTAGTGTCCGCTTGAACTGGGTGCGCTATGACGCAGACGTGCGGGTGACTGTGGGTGACCGATAGACACATAGCCGGCATGTCGACTTCTAAAGTAGGTTCCACGTTCCGATATTCACGAGCAACACAAAGATATCTTAACATTTTAGGATTCAATATACACATAAGCTGTTTTTTAAAGGTTATTTCTATGGCATATTACAGACAATACGCAGTTGTCAGTAACTTTTACTCTGTAATAGACGAAATGATGATAGATTTATTATCGTATCAGATTTTTTCGCAAGAAAATACGTAAAAGGAATGCCAACATCAAAAGTTGAAAAGGTTTACCTCGAAAAACATTTAAAAGGTCCCATTTGTTTAAAACATTCTGTCATATGCTTCGACAGACTTCGTACAATGAATGGATTGGCTTAATGTGACGAGTGAAATACTTCGGGATACTCAAGAGTTCAATGCATTTACATTATCAGCTTACTTTTGCGCTGTCTTCATACAGTTTCCCAAGAGGGCAAGTCGTCGCTACGGAGCACTACGATGTGTTGCTTGATATAATATAAAACAATTGTATACAATTTTGTATTTTACATGTTAGTCCCTAATTTCTCTAACTTAACATAATTTTTTTGGGTAAAAAAATGTGTAAATTTAAACTATAATTCTTTCTTTTATAGATTCTAAATGCAGTAAAATCATTCATTATTTTTTCAGATTCAGTGGACAAACTCAAACAAGAAAATGTAGACTACGGCGATGATAACAGGCCGGGTAAGTTAATAAATCTTTTAATTTTAAACAGTATACAAGTAATTTTAATGTACCACATAAAACTTTGCATATTTTCATATTATCTCATCAAAGACTTGGAAAAAATTAGGCGCTTAAAAGAGTCCGTCCTATTGTATTTCGTTGACTACGTAGAAATTCATAAGGATATAAAACAAGGAGCCGCTTTCCGTCGCGATGTTCCGCACTCTATGACGCTTGCGATGCGTTTTTACTGCGGTTTAATGTTCTTTTTACAACTTCGTCAAAGGGTGTGCTGCCACGACTGCCTTGCGGCGCCCGCCCTGTGCTTTACGACTCGCTCTTCGCTTATCTCATGCCATTTGCGATAAATCTCCTCCAGACTCTTTGGACCTCAAATATTTAGATGCTAATTCGTAGCCAATTCCGGACCCGAGATTATAAATAAATTGGTCGCGCTGGGCATCTCCGAGTAAAGCGTCAACTTTATCTTTTATAGCAAGCAGTTTTTAAGACACCGATTTGCCGTTAAGCAGCAGTGTAACTTTGGGAGCACAGACTGAACTTAATATTGTATTTGTGTTTTCATGTTTTTGTGACTCAAAAAAATGTGATGCTTTTTTATGTGTAATAATAAACAAATATATTTACTACAATTTACAATAAATATAAAATAAATTGCTTCCAACTTCATATTGTAAATTTGAAAAACGATATTTCCCAGTAACAATGGACATTTCAATGTGTCTTAAGCCAAGTAACAGACAAAGGGTCTTTTTCTATATGCACCCTTAGAATTATCTTTGAATTACTTATTGTTAGTATTTTACGATAAATTCTTTATTGCTTTTTGACTGTCATGGGCATTTCCGCTTCGTGCATGTGTTAGAAGAAACGCTCTTTGTTTGAGAACAAAGGTATTGCAGTTATTTGTGGTAGTAGCGATTGGAAAATGAGTAATTTTTCCCTGTGACTGGTTCTCGTTGTGACTGACTCGTTGTTAGGCCAACACGAGTGTTGCGCAAATGTATTCTCAGTGGGGCATAAGGGGGGTAGGCGGGAGAGGGGGGCGACGCCGCTGTGCCCGAAGTTGGGCGCGTGGGCTTGCTCCCGCGGGACTCGATCGCAAGGACCGCACTCCGCTGCTTTTTAATTCAAAATATACGTTGTTAGTTTAGGTTAATAAAATATTTTTTTACACCTTTGTTATTTGTCTATTATATACGGTTGTTAAAGCAGACTAAGAATATCGATATTGTGAATTGCTAGACAGCCCGCTAGCACTAACTATAGATGTTTTTCATACCTGCTCATTTGTTAAGTGTAGTAAATAAATATTTGTAAGTTATTTCGTCAGTTAAGGCAAAGCAGCAATGTGAGTTATGTTGTTAGGCGAAGGATCGCCTTAACAGGCACGTGGCTAATTAAATGCCGATGCTCGATCGTGGGCCGGGGGTGCATTCGGAATTTCGGCCGGCGTCGGGGCGCGTGCCTTCCGGCACCGCGTCACGTGCTTCACTACCAAGATTACAATGCCGAATTGTTATCTAACTTTAATCCAAATTTGGGCTATTTCACCACTATTTAGATACACAATATGTTCTTTATTACTGAAAAAAATTATATTTACTAAATCCAATATTTTAGACTAAAAAGCATATTGATGAAATTCGAACTCTTGTTTTAATGCGGCGCAGGTTAAGATGATATACACTGCAGTAATCGTCGCCTTGAGTCATAAGATTTTAATCTTTTTACCCCCGTGATTTTATTAGGTTACATCGCCTTTACACTTACGACGCGGTATATCTACCTAGATGGTCTCCGGCAAGAGAGACCTACCAACAATAAGCAAAGGTCTAGATTATTTGTTAGGAGGTTAAATTACTTGCAACGTTAAACACCTATAATATCAATTATTATATCATACCTCGGCTTATAAATTAGCTACCCCTTCATTAAAAAACGTACTAACCCTCCAAAACATTAAATACAAATTAAAATTGTTCTCGGTTAAAAATTAATATTCATCAACATTCGGAAACATTTAATTACTCTTACCTGGCTCTTATTTCTATGTACTGTATTAAATATGTATGTATGTGTGAGCGACGACTTGATGATTTATATAAAATCATAACATTGTTTATAAATCTTTATTGTTTTTTCAATGATTACTAGCCTGTTTTTGATATTTGTGATTTGATTAACTTGATATATAAATTAAAAAAATATTTAGATTAAAAAAACACTATTCGTGTCTTCACGTTTTGTCGTTGGTAGTGTGCTGATTCCGTCCCTGGTAAGTCCCAGGTGGCGCGGCCGCAGCGTTTGGAATTATCACATAGTGGAGAGGGCGGAGGGATGGGGCGGCGGCCCGATACATTCGTCACAGGCCCAGCAGCCATTAGGCATTTAGATATTATCAGCCGGCGCCCGGGGACGACCCGCGACCTGGGCCCTGCGCTGTTCCGATGCTTAATTACTAAAAGTATTCGTTGTTTAACATCCGCTCGTGCTCTACTAATTGTATTCTCGACTTTGCAGCTGACCGACGGCTTTCTTCTCTTTTTATTCTAGTGAATGAAAAGTATTGTCAAGAGTGATGTCCAATTTTTTTCTCATACAACCTTTTAACACCTAGATACTAATTTAGCACAATTTACGTGCTGTTTAAGCTATGTAAGAAAACTTCACTTTTAATTTTTCATCGGTTGGAACTAAACTACAGTTTCACCTGATATGGAATGATGAATGAGGATTTAGTTATAGTTGGTAAAGTAATCTAACCTATGGTAAACGCAAGTATTCATTCTACTTTTTAATTTTTTCCTCGTGCGGCGTTATAAAGTTTACATATTAATACATTAATATTAATGTTCTTTTATACACTTAGATCTTATGTTTGTTTCTGAAAAAAATATATCCTCCCCATATCCCCCTGATCCCAGGTGGCGCCTCTCCGGCCACACTTCCTTTCGTCCCAGGGGAATCCCCTCAGTTCATGTACATACACATGAGCATTACTGTCTGTGTATAAGTATACCGCACCAGTCACACATTTAAAAAATAAACCTTTTTTTATAATAATGAATTGTCCCTGTTTCCTCATCTCATCATAATATAAATTGTAACTATTTTTCGATAATATTGTGATTTTAGTCTAGCCACCATTTGCCAATTTCGTGCGTTATTTTTTCCTAATAGTTTAAGAAAAAATTGTTAGTTTCAAAACAAAAGGTAGCAAATTATTAGATGTAACATAACATTATTAGTAGTGGAATTTTCTTATTTATATAACCATTTTGTGTTCCAAATGTTTCTTAAACTTACGTTTGTATTAATGTTATTTGGATGTTTTTAAAAATTTGGAAACTTTTACAACCTAATGAATTTTTCCATCCATAAACCACTCGGCCATGAATGGTTTCGACTCTCTCTTTGTGTGAGAAGGCTCCGCGTCCCAGTGCTGGGAATATTAAGTGGGCTGTTTGTATAATTGACAATTGTGACCCGTTGAATTCATAACGCTGGTTTTTCTAGTATTTATAGCATGGTACTTATAATGAATTATAGAAAAGTGCTTTGTGTTAAAGTCACACCTTTACGTTTCGAACCGTTTCGCTTTGCTAAATTCAACATTATTATTTTGGTTTTAACTTTTATGTAAATAAACATCAACAGTTTTTAAAATATACCGCTGTGCGTCATTGTTGTTTATTCTTACAATACAAAAACTATTCGCAGAAATCTAGATATTACATGAGTTTGCAAATAAGTAAAAACCCCTATGGTAAAATATGTAATTATTGTAATTGGCAAATGCCTATCTACGATTAACTAGTGCTAGGGATTTTATATGGTTTGAGAAAAATATTTTATGGTATTGGCTTTTATATTTTAAAACAAACTACAATGATGATAATAATTAGATTCAGTTTCATAATAACAGTGTTTCACTATTGTGATTAATGACAATTATTGTTAATGAGTAAAAATGTTTACAACAAAGAGTCCGCTGGTATTCCGAGTTGTATGAACTATTTAAATGCTTTACCCAATTATTTTTGATCCAGCACATATCATAAACACATTCTACGTGTGGTAGGAAGGATTCTGCCGTTCTGTTGCCGGAGACTGTTTAGGTTGGTACCACCGCAGCTTAGCTCTTTCGTCTCGGGCTGTCAAGAATAGGACTAAGGTAAGCCTTGCCTATCGCAGAAAGCGTCTAAAAGGGTTTTCGGGTTCGCGGGCATTGATGGTTAGGCCCCTCAATGTCTATTAAGTGAACTCGGGGCGGAGGACAAGTACGAAGTTTTGTAGTGGAGTTTGGGTGCTGGGGAGAGTAATAGTTCTCTTCGGGATATGCTCAGCAGCCGTGCAGGGAGGCACCTGTGAGTTCAGTAGGAGGTCTCGGGGCCCTCTGCAATAGACCGAGGATGACCACCGAAGGGGTTTTGGTGGGTATAAATCCTTTATAACATTGGCTTCTCCCTCCAGAAGCAGGGTATCATATGAAGATTTCCCCTGCAACTAAAAAACAGTACCACCGCAGTTGCTATTGCAGCCACCTAACAGTAGTGTGCGAAATCGTGATAGCCTAGTGGTTTGAACGCTGGCTTTCCATGTGGTTGTACCAGCTACGATCAATTCGGAACATAGTAATGTTCTGGATCCATCTTAACCAAAGCCGTTGGTATAGTCAAGCGTATCACTAACCCACGGATGAACGTCTCGTTTGTCCCGTCGTTTAGTCAAATAAAAAAATCTAATAGTAAGGCCTTGTCAAACAAATATAAACGACAACATAATGAAATCTTTAGTTATGTATCTTCAATAAATTATTTTATCGATAGATAATTTTTATAATTAATAAAGTTAAAAAATGTTGAAAACTAGTCTGCACAGCTCGTCTTTGACCTCATTAAAGGATTTTAATAATGCAGATGAGTATCAAAGGTCTGGTCGTGATAGCTTCGCGTGGCTACGCGGCGCGGTGCGGTGTGGTGCGGACGAGGCGCGGCGCGGCGCGACTGCGGGCTTCGTGATTAATGCCGCCTCCCGGGGCAGCTGAACTGATTGCTGCGCTATCTCCCCCGGGCTTTTTCACCACATTCGTACGTTTCACTCTTGCTCGAAATATTTTGATAAGCTCATTCGCTGCTCGAATCGCAAATTTAACGTGGATCTTTAATCAGCTATGCAGAAGATTTATACAATGTAAAATTTTTAAATTAAATATTTCTTAAAAATCCCACTGTTGTGTTGAATTTCATGCATTCTCTCAGAAGAGAAGCGTCAATGCCAATTAAATAATGTAAATATTCTTACTATTCACCGTAAACGAAATATACTAATTTTAATATACAACCCCTGTGGGTTAAATCGGTAAAAGCGGCGATTCGCGCATGATTTACGATCATGAAGAGCTCTGGTAGTTTTTGATGTCGTGAGGAAATCTTCAAAAAGTACCTTGTCTTAAGAAGGAATTAAGATTATGTGGACTCCTGCCCACAAGAACCTCTTCAGTGCTGCGTTGTGAGAGTCTTTGGGATCTACCGAAAGCTCCGGTGTTTTCTTGCACTTCGTCTAAGCACATTGCAATATCAAATCGCGTGGGTATAAACCTTAAAAAAAGCACATTGCAAGGGGCCATAGTCATCTCTTACTGCCTCTTTTCACATTTGGTATCTTCCACAGGCTCGCTTTCATTTTAAAAGTCGCACGAAGATTGCTTGATGCTTTCTAGTACAGGAAGAGGTTAATTTAGTTCTACTCTTAATGGTCTATTAAAGAGAGGTAGTGATAACTGTATTAAAAATGATAATTAATAACTAAAAAGTTTCGATACGGATAAAAAAACTTTTTGTAAACGAATCGCCCGTGAACTCGAAAAGCAATCATATTTTACATCAACAATTTGAATACCCGCAAGATAAACTTTTAATGACATTTGAGCTTTGACTTTTTTTACAAGCACTCCGAGCAGGATATACTCATATGATACATGGTTTTTAACTCTCTATAAACCGATATGCCAAATCTTTTTGTTCGGAAGCGTGTTTCCTCGAGAGGGACATATCGACATCAGTCAGCGGAGTTACAGGAATAACACCTTGAGTTGGAATGGCTATGCGAAAGGTAGCGCGTCCCCTGAGGGCAGTATGCTCAAGGCGGCAGAAAATTAACGTGCTCCCGCGGGAAATCTAGCGGCAGCCTTAGAGCCTTTCGGCCGCCCACCGCGCCCACTCCTTCGGGATGTATTTAATATCCTTCGCTCTCAGCCCCGGTGACAACTCTACCTGTCGTACATTTATGAAGTTTGCTATCAATGCCTAACGAACATTATATCAAGACAATTTTTTTTGGCAACAGAGTAACGAGAAGAGCAAAACCTTGACTTAATGGTTATGACCATTCTTTTTTTTTTTTTTCGGTATAATAATGTAGTTTTAGTGTTAGTTATGAGATTTACGTCGCGCCGCATTCATCTTGTCTCTTGGGAACCTAAGAATTTTAATAGCTGTCCTTCTTAGTACTTGCTCTTATTAGTAGTTGCACTATGGCAGAGTGGTGGTGATTTTGTATGGTCTAGCGGTAGACTTTTTTATAACTTTGTGGGAAGAAATAATAACATTGGTCGTCCGTTGTTTTCCGCTTCAATGTAAAATTTATGTATTTATTTGATGGCGACGATGGCGAATCAATTACAATAATCATACATTTTCTTTTACTTATACTACAACCTACGTCTATTTTATGTATGCACTTAGCTCACAATATACGGATGTATAAAATCGTAACCCTATCTGTTAGGCATTATCGCGAAACTATAAATTGGACTTAGCTAAAGTCGAAATGCGATCACCTACTCTAAATGTGAATTTAAAACAAGGGTAAAATTGTCCTGGAGTTTCTGGGATATACCTCGCAAATAGATTAGAGGGATCGGTCGCAGCGGGCTGACCGCGCCGCGGGCTTCGACTAGACTTTGTTTTGATAGTCTTGATCTTTACTTTATTTTAGTTGCAATTTATCAATTGAAAATATTGTAACACCTAAATTTATACTTAATTGATGTTTATTTTTTTAAAAGATACTTTCTTTTCAGATGTCGACGTTAAGTCCGAGAGTATGGACAGCTTCGTATCAGGTAAGCATTTGAAATGTAATATATGATATAAAATCATTACAAAGGCGAGAACCCTTCGCGCTCCTTTTTATGTTATTAATATTTGAATAGTGGAAAGTGTAAAAAGTGTAAGTTGAAGATGGTGGGGCAAGCGGCGTTGTTAACCGAGCCCAGGAGGGCCTTTGACCAACTCCCCGTCTCGCAATACTGCCGAAAATATAAAATGAACATAAAGTTGAGGAGCAGATATTCTCGCTCAGAGGAATCGTAGTTTCTCTCCTGACGACACTAAACCGCGGCTACGACAGGAAACACGCAGTTTGCGGAAGCAAAACGCGCGTGTTCTCCTTTCTGACGTCTATTTAGAAGCGCTTCAGGGAAATTTTCTATTTAATAGCCCTTACTTTCTTAGTTTCGCACTAATAACATGAATTTCACGCGAAATTTTAATTGTATAAGTGTTGATTCACCGGTGTCTATAGTAAACGAGGTAAGTGCTTAGTACACAAAGCAAATTTCCTCCTTGAATACTGAAAGTCAGCTGTACATTTTGAAAGTTTTCAAATTTGTATCGTATTTAGATTTTTAGCATTTCTTAAAGAGGTAACTGTCAGTGTTAGCAAAATTTAGTTACGTATTTAAAACGATTCCGACGCCTTTATTTATAAAATTTATCAATTTGCGGAGTGCTGATGAGTCATAGTGTATTGTCTTCGTTGATTTAGAATTCTTCTTCTAAAATCATTACACTAAACCGTTTCATTGAAAACCAAAAAGTAAACGCTGTTGTATATTACAAATAGCAAATTTAGTAAAGTAAAATTTTATTAGAAAGATAGTAAGTAGAAATAAACATTACAGTGTTAAAATTGCATTGCGGTAACGCTCTCTCCCGAACTTACAATTAAAACGGACGCCTCAAATTGTGTACATCGTTCGTCACTTAGTATGCGGTGACCGAGCCAGCCGGGGCGGATAGGACCCGGGGTTCGCCACTTCTTAATTTCCTATTTAACTTGTAAACAAATTAGACTACTTTCATGAATTCAATTCAGAATTCCGCCGGGCTTTGATACAGCGAGAATGCAGTTTCAACTTAATATTTAATGTCTCGTAACAACTTGTCTTGAAATAAGTTAGTGTGAAAAAATTGTCATTTCTTTATTTTTAGTTCGAATGAGAAAACATAACGAACACCACGGTAAAATGATAAATGATAAAAAATGTTGTTTTTTTTACATATTTCTTAGGTGAATCACATCATCAGCCGATAGACGTCCTCTGTTGGACATAAGCTTCTCTCAAAAATGGGGGGATTTGGGGCGTCTCCCACCATGCTGGCCCAATGCGGGCTGATGGGAAGCCAGAGCCTTGTTTGTTGATTAGAAGAGTGCATTAGGAGCAGGTGTGGTTGGCTTGGGTCCCATGAGCTGTTTTGCGGAACTCCTTACACCCTTGCATAGGTGAAGAAAAATTACATAGGTGCAAAAATTTGTATAATGATTTTAAAAAATTGCAGTCGGATATAATTATCTAAAATTATCCAAACTTAATGTGCCGACAGCGTTAATAGTGCGTAAAACTAATTGTCACTTAAAATAAAGTGACAGCGCGAGTTTTATCAGGAGGAATAGCGACACGATTCTGCAATCAGATGCAGTTTAAAATGTGCATTCGGAATGTGGGGCTGCGCGACGAGCGCAGGGCGCGGGTAGAAATGCATTTTCAATAATTGAGGGTCAGACAGGGTGGTGGGGAGGCATTAAAATGTTCCGTCGCTAAACTTTCCGCACGTCACCATACCGCGATTTCGGACAGCGAATTGAAAGCCGGCGGACCTCGAAGTGCAACCGGATTCCTGAAAAGATAGGGGCTGTTTACGTTTTAACTACAATTATTAAAAGTAAACAACAACATAACTAATAACAAAAAATCAATGTTAAAAAATCATGTTACGTACTCATGAAAAATTTCATTGCACTAATATTTTAAGATTACAGAAGAAGTAAGCTTTATATGTCGTCTACTACTAGACGTCAATCCGGTAAGATGATGAAAGTTTATAAAGGAGTAAAAAATAAACCCAAAATTTTAAAGCTTTCAAAGAAAGCATGCAAAAATAGCACAAATGGCTTAAAGAACTGGATTTCAAAAGTCAAAAATTTCTACAGATACACATCTATACTGATACATTTATCTTTTAGCAAAGCACAGGATATCCTAGTTTGGACTTCTATTTTACGTGCCAAAAATATAATTTTTACTGTAATGTTCAATGTAAAATAAAAAGTTATACATAATTTTTAATACTGAGGAGAACTCAATTAATAAATTTTGGTTATTAAATTTTTTGGAGAACTCAGGGTTTCGTGAAGATATTAATTCACTCAATCCCCTTGGTGACTGTCTTCGTCGTTTGAAGAGATTACGAGTTCTTCTTTTAAAGTGCAACCGTGTTCTCTGTTAGTGACTGCATGTAACAGTCTTTAACACTTTAATTATAATTTCTGTAGATTTCTCTTCCCGGTTGAAGACCAAGACGCAGATCTATGAAAAGGTAGACAGATATAGTGTCGAGGCACATCCGTGAATGACAAGAGACTTGTAATAATGTCGAGAATAGAGCGAGGCTGAAGAAGAAAGACATGAAAAACTTTTTACTATATCCATACAGACTTTATAGCTAGGAAAAAATAGAGAGAGAGAGAGAATTTTATGCTATAACTTTAAAATGTTTATAACGTCGTAATATAATAAATAAACAATTAAAGGATGGTTTAAGTGTTAAAGCAGTAATCTTTCACAGTTTAACCTTCATTCATTTCAGAGGTGTAAAAGTTCAAAGATGAGTGATTTTGTTCAATACCGAATTTAATAGTTCTTGGACATGCTGCATCTTGCAATCAGCACATGATTAACGCGGAAAAAGGTCCAATGAGACGTAATGGGAACATAATGTTGCCTGTAAATTTTTTGTTGTATTATTAAGTGTTCTCTTTAACTCTACAACTAATACACCTCCACTAATTTTCTAATTAAGGAACTGTACGCATAGCTAATAGTTAAGGTGTTCCTTTGAAACAGACCTTGCGGCTGCAAGAGAGAGTTAATTTAAATCTACAAAGACGATGGTTACATTAATCTTTTAAACAGACGTCTGTGACATTGTATTTAGTGTAAACCAAGAAATAGGTTCGGTGTGTGGGGACCACCGATATGCATCATGTACATGTAAATCTTGTATTACTTTAAGGCATAGTTAAAACACACAAGTTTTGTCATAATATGAAAACATTTCAATTGTTTGTGTGTACATATAAATAGAGTAAACTAAATATAATGCGTTATTTATTTTTATAGAATATGTCGGCCGTCCTTTCATGTTATCCTTTATAAAAACAAAGAAGATTTACAAAGAAAAGTTTCCCTCTGTTATTTTCTTAGGGAGGTCACGTAGGCGCGCACCTCATCTGCGGCGCTCCCTGTACGGCGATAAAATTTAAAATTCAAGGCCGCGTTAACGAACCGGCCTCGCGAAGAAATAGATATTCAAATGTGAGGTCCCATATTAACATTTATGGCAAGTTTGCGGGGACGAGACAAAGGCGGTCCCACGCGAAGTATCGCCGACCTTTGCCTTAACGTAATAGCTCGCGTTTTACCATCTGCTTTGTTTTACTTATCACAGTTTATCTCTTTCCGTGAGTTTCAAATAACTCTTAAAAAAGAGTTGTATTACTTAATTTATTGTGTTAATTTATTATTAATGAGCTAACATTTAACCTCAATTTCATATAGTGTTATGTGACAATGAAGGAGTTAAGTGTGAAGCGTAATCGTTTAAAATTCTGTATTGGCCATCGCAATCAAGGGATGACGTTAGAAATACAACTTAAGGTTGGTAGATATCTAGGCTGATCCAAAAAAACCCTACCATCCACCAAACTCGACATGAACATCATTACAAACGATGAACGTCTACTGTTGGACACAGGTCTCTCGAAATGTATTCTTCGAAATAATTTGTGGAACATGTGACTTTAGAATGAAAGTAGGGATCTCAATGTTACGAGGAAAGCCCTTAACCTATGCTGATGAGGTTTTTTTTTAATTTTGTTTTTTTTTTATTTACGTGGAGGAAATGCCCACGCATACCTGCCTTTGCGGAGGCAAAGACAGGTTATGTCGGACTCGCACCGACTAAAACCTCCATGATGTCCACCTGGTTGCTGTACGGCGGGGTCACGGGAACAGAAAGACTTCCGCGACCCCGCCAGCGCCGGCCGCCAAAGCAGTCCCACCTCGGGGGGAGCAAAAATCTCCCCATCCTTCCTCCGGTAGGGCGCGCCGAAACACACGACGCACCCACCTCTGGGCCTTTCGTCGTATATAACAGACTCCCCCCAGTCCATCACCCAAAGGCCATGGGAGCCAGCGGA
Source organism: Pachliopta kotzebuea (assembly GCA_018246255.1). Taxonomy (NCBI): domain Eukaryota; kingdom Metazoa; phylum Arthropoda; class Insecta; order Lepidoptera; family Papilionidae; genus Pachliopta; species Pachliopta kotzebuea. The sequence continues at coordinate 25,735 of DWLS01000839.1, forward strand.
GCAAGATCTACCGGCTCCCTGTGGCGGATCTCGTGTTTGGCTCCGCCGCCAACCATTATGTGGCCGCGGAAGATGAGGAGAACGGCCGGCGTTACACCGGCACTTCCCCTTCCCCGCAGCCCCGCCTCGGCTGCAGTCGGTTGTGGGCGTGGCGCTAAAAGCACCGCACCCTTGCCTCCCGCAGTCCCTTGGCCACCCCGAGGCGAGCGAGTGCCGCAGCTCTTAAGCTCAAGCCTGGAGTGGCCACCGTGGCTGGCCCTACTCCTCGGGCCAGCCGGTAGGTTCCTCTTCGCTTCACCGCGGGCGACG
>DWLS01000840.1:0-26040 GCA_018246255.1 Pachliopta kotzebuea
ACCAAATCTTGCCACACTCACTACACTATTCACTTTTCTTCCTTGTTTGTTTACTACATTACATTTACACTACTTTTCTTCTAATTTTCTTCTACTTTTTTAGCTCCGAATTCACTTTTGTTTTATTCCCGCCGAGTCGGCGGGGGTGTTAGAACTAGTGGGGGTTTTACGTATCCTCGCAGATCTATCTCTTGTTCTGTCCTGCACAATTAGTATAATCATCTATTTGTTTATGCAGAAAGTAATCGATAATAATCAAACTCAATCGAAAATCCTTTCAAGGTGACGTTGCTTCTAAAACATCTAGTACTTAACTCGCACCTGCATACAGAACGTTATCTTATCTAAAACAAATAGCGCCATGCGACTGAAAAAAACATTTCTTTTTGATATATTATTTTATAAAACAACAGTTTAATTGCTTAAGTAATAGTTTGAGAATCATTGATAGTTATCTAAACAAATATCCACGCATAAATATAAAATAGATGATTAATATGAATAGCCTTCGTTTTGGTAATATTCTTAGGTTAGTGAATAACTCATTTACAAGCAAAATAGAGTTTTTTTTCGGTGTAATCTTTCGTAGATATCCTGTTTCTATGAGAAGACTGGGTTAAATGGAATTTGTACTCAATAAAAACCTCGGTATTTATCCTCAAGTGCGTTGCGAAGGGCCATGAGTTTTCAAGAACGTATTGGTACCTCTCAGTACTAAGCTTAAGGTCATCAAAGGAACGACCTTGACCTTGCTCAGCAGCCCTGCTTTGTTACGACGAAGAACAAAAACGGGACCACATTATCTATATCGTTCACTACTGGCTTGCTAAATGAGCAATGATAGCTCTCGTCTACAAAGCCCATGAACCTGAAAACTCTTACCTCAGTCCTATTCTTATTATGGCAGAAGAAAGATAGACATAGGAAAGGAATAACCTCGTTCATAACAGTGTTGGTAGTTCGTATGATATACACTACTACATTTTTTTATACCACTAAAGCAAACAAGATGGTATAAGGACTGATGAATGTAAAAGACAAACATAAGAAATGAAATGTAAAAATAAATAAAGTTAAATGTAATACGGCGTACTTTGGTCTGAAAGGCGATACCTGAAAGAAGAAGAGAAGAGACAGCAAAAGAACGAAATATGGATAAAATGCAGAATTAAAGAGGAAATAGTGAAAGGTAAGAGTTAAAAAATAAATTAATTAAAGCATACAAAGACCCTTACTCAAACCATGAACGGGGAACGCTGGAAAAAAACACTAGAGGTTCCTGTAGAAGGTACTGCTGTTCGTCTCGTTTCGTAAAAACATTGTAAATTAAGTGGCTGCCTTTTAGATCGGAGAACAGACAGAAAACGTTTTAATTGAATGTCAACACATTAGCTTGATAACTTAGATTAGATAAAGATTTTTGTAATCTAAATAAATCGCCTAGAATTTTGGTATTCGATTAAATTCATTGTTGGTCGCGATGTGAATGGGTGTACTGATCCACAGTTAATAACGATCATATTATAATAGATATTATTAAGTTTATTCAGGATAGGTATTTCTTACTAGAAACAATAAATATATCGAGCTATCCAGATTTAGATTTAGGTAAGTCTTATGATGTTTTTAAATGTTATAATTCAGTTTCTAAGGTCAAAGGTACTATACTGTTCGAAGAGAAATGATTTCGATTCAGTGTTGACCTTCTAGTTAACGCACTGGTGGTAGAATGGACGGAGACCTAGGTAGCTGCTATTGCAGCTGACAAATAATACTGTGCTAACATTACTGTGTTCAGGTTTGAAAGGTGCTGTATGCCAGTGAAGTTACTGGGGTAACGAGACTTAACACCTTACGTCTCAAGGCGACGAGGGCAATGTGGTGCTGTGTATACAATCTTAACCAGCGCCATGTTATGGGCCAGCGTGTCACTTAACATCAGGTGAACACCTTGATCGTCTCAGCCACGACGTATAAAAAAGCCTTATGTTTTAAATCTGCTGTTCTTCCAGCATTTATGGGATATTGCTATCAACGTATGAGAGCTAAAGTATTTTAGACAATCAAGCTGCTCTGTCCACGATTTCATTGTCATTTAACATACTGAGATATTGAAGAAAAGGCTTTTTTTTATTTGAAGACGCGACGTGAGGTGCAAGGCGTTCACCTGATGGTAAGTGATACGCTTGCCCATAACAATGTGGTGGTAGTTAAGCTGGTATACACAGCACCACATTGCGCTTGTCGCCTTGATACGTAAAGTGTTAAATCTCGTCACTCCAGTAATGTCACTAGCGACAGCACACATCAAAACGGAACACAGTAATGTATGCACATTACTATTTGGCGGTAGAAATAGGAGCTGCAGTGGTACCTACCTAAACGGTCTGTGACAAAAGAGACCACTAGACTACTGTAGATATTGTTATTTAAAGACAAAGTTTTCAAATGTTTGGAAATCATCATTGGAGTCATTAGATAAAAATCACAAGGTCCGTAGGAGACAGGATCAAGAAGGTTGGGAAACACTGATCTAAAATAATAGATAAAAAATAGTAAAAAGATCTATATACGATATACAGATTTCGGACAACTTCCGGTTGGTCGGCCAAAACCGAAAGTATATAAAAAAATATTTTTGACAAGGAACACTTTTACGTTAATAAAGCACCATTAAAGTACTTGGTGACTTCTGGTCCCACTTCCGGTTGGCCGGTTATACAGGAAGTACATATAAATAGTAATTTTTATACGAGGAACATATAAGAATAATGTCAAAAATATGCATAGTAATGGTACTTAGTGACTTTCGGCATCACTTCCGGTTGTCCGACCGGAACCGGATATTGCCAAGAACCGTCTCCGTACCCTCCTCAATATTAATGGCTAGTTTCATTTTGATCGGCCTTACTGTTAGGCCAGGGTGCGACACACACTTGACTAAATCATAGTCAATGCAATATTGACAATTATATAACAATTTGTAGGTAATAAGGAAAAAGTGATCAGAGATTGTTGTTGATTAATATATATCTCTTTATGTTGCAAAAGTTAAAAATTCAAACTAATGTACGTAAAGGTTTTATAAGTTTCCTAAAAATAGTTAAAGGAATAATTAGTATTTGTAGGATTTTGTTTTGAGCAACTTTCACGGCCAGTTGGTAACACTTGTATCTGTTTCTCCGTATCTATATATCTATGCATTAGATTCACGTAATCGTATATTATTAGTTATTAATATGTTTTCAAGGTTATGATTTGTCAATATTAGGTATCTTTCAGTATGTCTTGATTGTATATATCCAGAAGTCATAGTTGTTTTTAAGCGTTCGTCTTCGTGTTTTGGGTAAGAGTCTTTTTTCAGCCTTTTTAATTCCTGTTATTTTCATTGTCCTTTTTTATTCTTTCTACAGTCCCGTTTCTATGCTTCATATTATCTTTCACTTTTCTTTGAATATATTCTATTTTCCTCTTTCATGTAACCTCGCAGACCAAATTCGCCGCAACTTTATATTTCGCATACATTTCTTTCCTACTCCACCTCTCTCGTTTTCTTGTTATATTTAGTTCTTAACTCTATTTTCTTATTCTTTATATTTATACATTTGTGTGCATCTGTTGCGTCCTGTCTCACATTTACTCTTTCCTTATATATTATCAGTACGTTTTCTTTATAATTTGTTAGGACTTATCTTTATATCATGACTTTTTTGACTATTTTTCTGCAGTATTTAATAAATATGCAGCGACTTTCGTCGACAATCATCAGAGAGTGCCAATTTCAATTCTCGTTCCAATCTCCAACTCAAGACTAGTACGTTTCCGCCCACATAAGGGACAGGAGGTGATCACATGGTCAGAAGTCATAGTCTGCTTCAACAACATTTCTTGTTCGTTTATTTAATTGTACTACAATAAACGTATCATAAAGCTTAAAGAAAGAGGTGTAAGAGGTCCCACACAATAACTCATGGGACCCAAGCCAACCTCACCAGGTCGTGGTGCAAAGGTCTGGCTTCACTCCAATTCCCATTGGACCAATGTGGCGGGAGATGGGCCAAATCCGAAGCTTAAAGATATTGTGCATATTTTAAATTTAACAATTTTGATAATTTTCAGAAAATGGCGCTGTCGTTGGCGGGAAAAATTATCATTCCCATACTGGTGCTGGCCGTCATAGGCGCGATGACAGCACTCATAGTCATAATAGTTCAAGACGACGACTCGGTTACGACTGAGGCACCGACAACTACGACCACGACTATAGACCCCTCGACTATAACGGTTCCCACATCGCCCACTGAAACGACAACGATCAGTGACGGGACGACGACAACAGGCGAGGCAACGACTACGACTAGCGCGGAAACTACTACGACCAGCACGGGGACGACTTCATCCACGACGACAACGGAGGGGCCCAGCAAAGACATTAAGTACAGAGTCGGCGTCGGAATCGCTGATATGACAGGGCCTTGCGTCGAGATTAATTTCGTAAGTTTTGATAAGTTGATGATGCGCGTGTACTTGATAAATAAACGTGTCTTAAGGTTGTTGGTCTGATGACCTACCCTATTATCATATTAAAAAAAATAAACACTTTCTTAAGCAAACGTCTTCTGGCTGGGGACTAGAAAATACAATGTATTGTAAATGATTGATTGATGTTTTTCCAGATGGGCTATGCAGAAATTTCGCAATCCGGTCGTGGCCTTCACCTTCGCCAGTTCTCCCGGGCGTTCATTTTCGTCCAGGGCAACACTAGGGTCGTCCTAGTAACTGCCGAGGTGATAGCCGTTGGTGTTGCTGTAAGGCGAGAGGTAACTATTACAGATTATGTTTTATTATAATTAAGACAAAGATTATTGGTGGTAGACATCTTGCAGTGTGACGGTAAATTATCCAGAATTTTAGACTATATTTAAATATAGGTTTTTTTATAACTTTTCCAGGTGGTGAAAAATCTCCAGGCGTTGTACGGGAACATTTATAACATTAATAACGTAATCCTTACCGGGACACATACCCATAGCGCACCTGGCGGCCACCAGGTCGACTTCCTTCTCGATATCACCACCTTCGGCTTCTCTCAAGAAACCTTCGACGCTTACGTAGCTGGTATCACTAGGGTTAGTTAACACTGTAAAATACTTGTTCTTCTTAACCGTTTACCTAAAATTATGGTTATTAGTGGAACCAGAGAGATGAAGACAATAATCTCACTGGTTTTAAAGGCTGTCAATTTTCTTCTCTAACTAATGGCGGAGTAGCAATCCTAAATTATGTTTATTTTCATATAAACGATAATCTGGATAAATGACTCTTTACACCTTTATTGTCTCCATTTAAGTGAACTTTTTAAAAAAATTTCAGAGCATAGTTCGAGCACATGGGAATTTGGTACCTGCGCGTCTGTTCTTCGGACAGACGAGCCTGTTGGATATAAAGAAGAACCGTTCACCGTACTCTTACAACAACAATCCCGCGGAGGAAAGAGGACGGTATGTAGTCTGATAGGATAGACAGACATAATTTTCTACAGATATTTGCCTTTTAGTATCTTTTTGTATCGTTATAAATCTTCGAAACATACCCTGATTTTGGAGGGAAGTCGGGTTTATGGAGGATTTATACCCACTAAAATCCCTTCGGTGGTAATCTTCGGTGCATTGAGGAAGGACCCGGGATCTCCTACGGAAATCACCGGTGCATTCCGTCACTGGTTCTAAGCACTTCAAAACCTTCTCCTTAGATAAGAGACAGCGTTGTTTATAAAACTAATAGCTAAGTCAGCAACACAAAGAACTAGTAAGAAATGATTTTCTGGATTATAAACATAGTTTACTGGTCTTTATTGATAATTGAAAACTGGATATAATCTGTTCCATATAATTCTAGATACACCGACAACACAGATGACATCCTTACCCAAGTGCGCATCGAAAAGGAAGACGGCACCCTCCACGGCGTGCTTAACTGGTACCCAATTCACACCACCAGCATGAACATGAGCAACCATCTGATCTCCTCCGATAACCTGGGATACGCGGCTTTGCGTCTCGAGCGCGAACTCAACCCCTTTAACTTGACCGGCAAGGTGAGTACATAAGAAGCGGAGCATATGACTATAAGACGTGATGATCTTTAGTGTAAATCTATGTCCAGCAATTGGTATCTATTGATTGACGATTGCGTTTGTGGACTTAAATGAATTGATGGTGATCTGTTACCCAGCCTAACATTGTGGCGGGTTTCTTCTCCTCGAACCTTGGTGACGTGTCTCCGAACACAAGGGGCGCTCGCTGCGAGTTCAGCGGGAAGCCGTGCGACAACCATTTCCTACTTTGCGGCGAGAGGGAGAGGTGCTTCTCCAGCGGCCCCGGGGAGGACATGTTCGAAAGCACCAGAATCATCGGAACTGCAGTTTACGGAGCGGCCTTGGTAAATATTGCAGTATTTGTTGCATATTATAATTTCTTTATCAAAACATATAAGAAAGTTATCACGATCAAGTAAATTGCTATTGGGACTGTTACGCTTTATGGTATTGGAATTAGAGATTTCCAACTCTCCGATCCTAATCTCTATTCTAAACTTAAGAATAACTAATACAATCACTTTTAAAAGGATTTACTCAACAAAGGCGGCGTAGAGTTGACAGGAGATATAGGTGTCGCGCACCAATTCGTGAACGTTCCTGAAGCAGTCGCCCCGAAGTATGATCCGATTACCAGGAGATTCGATGCTGTAAGTTGTTTGTTACCTGTAATTATTAAAGACAAAACCACAAGATAATTTAGAAGAGTATTACTGGTGGTAGGTTATAGCAACATATTTGCCCGAGACCGTCTAGGTAGATACCGTCGCAGCTCCGTATGACAAACAGTGGCGTCCAAACATTACTCTGTTCCGGTTTAAATGGTATCGTATGCAAGTGAAATTACTGAGGTAACGAAACTTAAATCCTTACTTCTAAAGGCGACGAGCGCAATGTGGTGCTGTTGAAGGTTTCTTTATATAATATATTCCTTTTTATAGCTTTATTATTTAAGGTTTACCGTTGGTTTAACTGTTCTACTTTCTTTATATAGTTAAGTGTTATTTTAATTGTCGTTCAAATATTGTTCTTCAACTATCTAACACTTGTTATCTTCACTCATCAGAGAGAGATGGTCGCTGGATGTTCTCCAGCACTGGGCTACAGCTTCGCATCGGGGACTGTCGATGGCGCGAACATATTCAATATAACACAAGTGAGTCGCTTGTTCATGTTCACGCTTTGATTCGGTTGTGTGGTGATTAAATGGCGTTATACATTATCGTTATTTATTATCATTATCATTATAAACTTATACCAATCTCTGATATACTTATATTACATATAAAATAAAGACATATCTTCTATACGTTATAACTATGAGTTAACAATGTCTCTTTCAGGGCACAATGACGGGTAACCCACAGATGGATTCGATCCTTGGAGGAATAGCTGGACCTACGGAAGAAGACAGAGAATGCCATGCACCCAAACCCATTCTCCTGGCCACGGGAAGGGTGAGTATTATATATTAATAGTCCAAAACAAACCAAACAGAATAGGAGCGTTCGTTAGTAACGCCAAAATGAGAGTTGTTTACTTCATCGTTATTACCCAATAATAAAGAGATTTGAGCCATCTCCCACCACGCTGACCCAATGATGATTAGTGGGGAACCAGAGCCTTGCTTGTTTGTTAGCAGGGTGCATCACGAGCAGGCGAGGTTGGCTTGGATCTCGTTAGTTGTTGTATGGGACTCCTTACAGCCCTCAGTTGTTTATGAATTGTACTAAAGAAGTTTTCTCCGTTTGTCAAAATTCTGAATATGTTCGCAGACCACCTCCCCAGTTCCCTGGCATTCGAAGATAGTATCGGCTACACTGATCTGGTTGGGCGGTCTCGCAGTGGCTGGGGTTCCCGGCGAGCCCACCACGATGGCCGGACGCAGGATCAGGGACGTGGTCGGCGAGGTGATGCGCGCGCGCGGCTTTGAGCCCCGAGTCGTGGTCTCCGGTCTTTCCAACGAGTATATACATTACATCAGCACATTCGAGGAGTACCAGGTATTTCTTATATATTTATATCTAATATACATTTCTTAAATGATCATATTAAATATTGGTTACAAAAAATATGTGTACGCTAGTGTCTAGTCTATCACCATTGGTGGTAAGTCTATGTTGCCGCCGGCTGTCTAGAAAGATACCACCGCAGCTCCTATTTCTAACGACAAACAGCACTGTGGAAATACTGTGTTCCGGTTCGAAGGGAATTGTAGACAGTGAAATTACTGGAGTAACAAGACTTAGGACAAGGCAACGAGCGCAATGTGGTGCTGTGTATACCATCTTAACCAGAGGCACTTTAGACAAGTGTATCATTTACCATTAGGTGAAGCCCTGGTCGTCTCATCGCCCCGTCTATGGTGCTATGATCAGTAGCATTCTTTCGGATGCTGAATCTTCATAACAGCAGTTGCTCTTGGTATATGATTTCTTCACAGGCAGCTCAATCTGTTCTCCCCAATGGGATCGAACCCACGACTCCTGGAGTCTTGAACTACGACTTCTTAAGTCAATTTTTATCCATAGGTTCAAAGGTACGAAGCAGCGTCTACTATCTACGGCCCCCACACCCTCAACATATTCCTGAACAAGTTATCCGAGATGACCACCGCCATCATTGAGGTTCGTATTATTTTCTAATACGCGTCTAAGATCATTATCATCAACCTTTATTGATCCACTATTGACACATCTTCTACCAAAGTCGTCATACAATATATACCTGTGAGTACACAAGTGGTCGTTGTGTTAAAGATTAGTTATCCATAATTTTGAGTGATGATGAGATACACTCTACACCGCTCCCTTTTTTAATGGAGGTAGGTGAAGGGTGCTGTATGCTGGTGAAATTACTGGGGTAACGAAATTTAACCTTAAATCTCAAGGCAGCGTGTTTTATTACTTACCATCACGTGCTCCTCTAGTCGCCTCGAAAATTCCATCGTACATTTTGTTAATTCCTTTTCATTTGAACTGTTTCCATTATTTTTGTATATTGTGTTTCCAAAAATTATCTGTTGCTATAGGGTAACGTTGTCGACCCTGGACCGGAGCCTGAAGACCACAGGGCTAACACCATCTCGCTTATTACTCGCGTGATTCTTGACTCTACCCCTATGGGCAAGAGCTTCGGAGAGGTACTCGAGCAACCTCCTTCGAGTGTAAGGGCGGGGGATCTCGTCAGTGTTACATTTGTAAGTATCAATAGCTCAAAAGAAGTTTCCTTAAATAACAAATACGTTTGCAATTTTCTCTATGTTTTCTTTTGCGTGTTTTGTAATAAATAAATTTTATGTCATATAAAAATACAGGTTGCTGCGAACCCCCGCAACAATATACGTCAAGAGTCCTCACACGCTCAGGTGGAGAGGTTAGTCGGAGATCAATGGGTTGTCGTCGCCACCGACGCCGACTGGGAGACAAAGTAAGAGTTTCATTTTGTTAATTGTATTGTAGACATTAAGGATCTGTTTGTAACTTAAATTTGTATAGAAGATTGGAAGTAAAACTATACCAGAGAACAGAGTTGAGCTTAACACTAATGACCATTTCTGGTAATGTTCTCTCAAATAATCCGGAAAATTGTAATTGCTAAGCAAATGAGCGAAAGCTTTAATTTAGTAAAGGTAACAAGAAAAGGTGCTGCCTTTTTCCTGGAACTATTCCTATCGTAATATGCCAGTGCTGACCTACGGCACAGAAACCTGGTCGCTAATAATAATAATAATAAGAAAACTTAGAATCATACAGCGAGAGTACCTCTGCGTGATCAAATCAGAAATGAGGAGATCCGCAGAAAAACTAAGATTACTAACCCTATGCGTCGCGAGGCTGAAATGGCAATGCGTAGGGAATATCTCACAGAATCGATGGACTTTGAGGATTCAATGTGCTGTATTGGTTACCCTGCACTAGAAAGCACGGCGTTGGCAGACAGCTTACTAAGTTGACAGCAGACGTAAAGAAAGTCGCTGGGAGTCATTGCATTCAAATAGCACTGGATAGTATAATAGGGAATACTTTAGAAGAGACCTATATCAAGCAGTGGGATACCCTTGGATTGAAATAATGATGATAGTTACGCCGTATAGGGAAGAGCCCAAATGAATCGATGATTTAGTCACAACAGTGGGAAAAGTAGCACGAGGATAGCTAATAATTGTATATCACAGCGGGCATTGGAGTAAGGCTAAGATTACAGCCTTTTATGATGGTGAGAATATTTCAGATTCCACTGGGAGCGGATATCGGCTGTGTTCGGCACCAGCAGGGCTCGCTTCGAGTGGCAAGTGCCCGCTGGCGTAGTGCCTGGTCCCCACCGCGTCGTCTACCACGGCACCTGGAAGAGTCTTATCGGTTTCCTCACCCACTTCACTGGCGTCTCCGACACATTCCAAGTCGTGAGCTGATGTACTTTCTAAGATATAATGTAGCGTAACTGCGGTAATATTAATAAAGATTATTATAACTTTTCATCAATTTTTCTTATTCTTCGAGGCGCTGTTATTCTAATTAATGTTTTATTGTTACCAGCTGGCTTACTACTTACCAACAGACGTATCCATACTCATGTAATAACTATATAGTATCTATTTGTAGCATCAAGCGGCCATTACATAATACTTCTAAAAGGGAACTTAGATGATGAAGAGGACATCAAGTATTATCCGTGGGGCATACTAAGCTGCAACGAATATTAAATATAGTAATAAAATCAAAATGACTTTGTTACTATACCCGTGAATTGTTGCTTGGGTCCCGTGAATTGTTGCTTAGGACCCCTTACACCATTTCTACCGCCCCATAGAAATGTGCAAACATTACTGTGTTTTGGTTTAAAAGGTGCTGTATACTAATGAAACTACTTTGGTAACGAGACTTAACACACCTTACGTCTCAAGAAGATTGCCATGTTGTGCTGTGTCATCATATTAACCAGCGGCATGTTATGGGGAAGCGTATCACTTACCATCAGGTGAACGCCTTGCTAGTCTCGTGGTATGGTCGCATAAAAAAAATAAACATAATAATGAATGTATCACTATGTACTCCTCAAGGTCGACAGGCATTTCACTAAGTACTTAAGCGACTGTAAATAGATGTTACGTGTTCGAGAAGCAAGCAATTTATTAGCTGGTAGTGTGACCACATAATGAAACAAATGAGCAACAAGAAACTAGGAAATAGATTATTTTTGATGAAGATACAAGTTTTTGTAGACTTTTCTATATAACCTACTTATAATGAATAATTTTGAAGCAATTAACATTTATCTCGAAGAGTAGATACGAAATAACTATTTGTTGGTCATAAATGTTTTATGAAACAAAATTTTAGTGATATTTAAGTAATAAGAACTTTAGTTTTTTATCCAAATACAAAGACGAAGTTGTCAATTTTACAACATCAAAAATTATATGAAAAACGAGTTAGCTAATTGATCTTATGATCAACGATGGCTGAGAGGTATTTGGTTGGAAGATGTGTCCAACTGAAAACAATCAATTGGAAATTTGTTGAAGACATCCGTTTAAAAGAAAATTGAAGTAAAGTATTACAGAGATTTATCGCTAAAACATAACTAGAACAAAGTAATAGTTTTGCACAGTCTGAACAGATATTCTCAAGTTATAATGATAATAATAAAGAAGACAGTAATGATTTAAAAAAGGTGAAGGTGATGATAAATTGCATCTTGCAATTATTTTGAATAATATCATATCATCAGCTCGTAAGTTAGTCATCAATCAAAAATGGGTTGTAAAATTTAGTGATTTGTTGAAATAGCTTTTATAAATGTTCCCACAACTGGGATTCCAGGTCTTTTATTACGAGGGGAGTTCGTAGTCGAATACGTCGAACGAATTATATTCAATGAAATATATTCTTTAAAGCTAAGTGAATGAATTCAAATTTGAATGTGTTGTTACATCTACATAGTTGTCTACGGTTTCCTTTTGCAGAACGTTTGACCATTGTTAATCTATTGTAAGATTAGTTAGTCTGCAATATGCATTCAGTGTTAAATATACAAAGGTTTATATATCCTTTCTTAGTCTATATGTGTAAAGAAAAAAGGTTTTTCAATAATTAACATAATTATATGAAGTATTGCTGTGCCGTTGACGATAGTTGAAAAGAAATGAACATGTTATGTATTTATTATTATAGTATAGTGTTGTTATATATATAGTTGCACTAAAAGAAAAACCGTAAGTAGTAAAACGTTACAATTATTTCGTTTATGTCAATTTATAATTAATTTTAATGTTAATACTAATATCAAAAATGAAAAATGGAGATGTTGATTTAATTGCTTTAAACGTTACGTGAGACAAGATCTTTAAAGATGTGCGAAATAATTTATATAAACTTATGATTGTTAGTAGAAAATAATTCATTAACTCATACTTTAAGTTCATGAAATCTTAACGTATGTCTATATATTAATAAAGAGATCAAATAAGCAGGATTTTCATGGTATTCCTGGTGGTAAGTGAATACAAATATGAATGAATACATACCACCAGCAATACTGCAAAAGTCCCCTTTGTCTTATTATAAAGATAAGTATCATGATTTCATGAACTTAAAGTATTTGCTGTATAATCGCCTTACTCATAAAATAGCGGTGGCATTTAGTAATAATTTATATACATCGCATATTTAAAGTCGAGGACATAAGCAGAAAGGGCTCCTGAAGCAAAAAAAACTGTTACTCAATCTGAAATATAAAAATTCTAACGGTTTTTTAGCGTTTAGTGTGGTATCATCAGTATTAATTGCTTTTTATTCGTTGAGGAGACGAGCAAGGCGTCCTTCTGATGGTAATATGGTATACACAGCATTGCGCTTGTCTTCTGAGACTTACAGTGTTGTCTTGTTACCCAGTAATTTCAATAGATACGACTGCCTTCACACCGGAACACAGTAATGTTTGCGTAGTACTGTTTGACGACTAGAACCTGTGGCGGTCCCTACCTAGACGGTCTCTCCAGTAACAGAGATCTATCACCAGTTTCAAGCTTACATCCAGGTTATGTCTGCTGTGGATCCCAACACGCTTGCTATGAAAAACACAAAATTGGATGATTTATTATCATCAATATATAAGTATATTAGTAATTTTTTTACTAAACACAGAGATAATAATTTTAACATGTATTATATACAATTTAGGCCAAGTGTAAATATTTACAATTACTATTTATCGACATAAAGACCATTAGGAAGTTACTATAAATAAAATTAAACCGAATTTGTATCATCCAAATTCAAATATCATACGATTTCACATTCAATATTTTGTTTGTTAATTTATTCTGAACATGTATGTTATAACGATATAACTATAAAAAAATGGATTATGTTTTACATAAGTTATTCAAGGGTAAATAATAAAAAAAGATTAAAAACGTTATCGGGTCTGTGAATACGTTTATTGTTTTTGTTAATCAAGGGTCGTCAACTTTAAACTATCGCCAGTACCCAAGATAAGATTGTTTGGTATGAATTTATCTTCCTCACGCTCATTCTTGCTTCTGCCGGCGTATTATTAGGCAGTAATCACTCTTGATTAAAACATTTTTTTATCTGTGCCACTAAAAGTTATGTTTTGAATAACAAGCTAATCTAGAAGCAATTTAGGTAAGTCAGAACCTGTTCTATAATAAAATAAACGTAACTAAAAATACTAAGTATTATTTAATGTAGAAACAAAGAACCGATTTTTATTAAGTATTATGACAATGTTATAATCAAAGTATTACTTTATATTGCCTAAAGAAATCCTTTACAATGAAACAAGTAAAGAATATTTCTTTCGCAGGCACTTCGATAATATTTTTGTTAAGTTACCAAAACATCGTCTCTTAAGTAAAGCGCTAAGATGGGAAATTGACCGCGAAGGTATATGTTATACTTCCTTTGTACAAACTAAACATGAGAAAAAAAATAAAAATAATACAATTAATCAAAAGGTGGGTTTATATGTAGGTCAATAATCGACGACAGAATAAAATAATGATGATGAGAGGATTGTATAATTTTCATTATAATTTTTATATATTGCCAATTGTTGCAATTCAACCTACGGTAAGTACAAAGTTAATGTTTAAACGTTTTCAGAGAACCATGGCTGATCGGAAATCGGTGACGAAGAAGATAATCAACACTCCGGAGACATGTGTGGACGATAATTTGCGGGGTGTGGTCGCCGTCTACCCCGCGTTGCGTCTTCATCCCAAACACCGGGTCATCACAGTAAGGATGAAGGTAATAACAACAGTAGAAAATTATTTGGATTTCAGCGGACCAACGAAGGTAGAAATAGAACAAGTAGCTTTAATTACTACCGCCAAGCAATAATGTGCAGAAATGACTGGAGTATAATTCTATGTCATCCTGTCTATTGATATGGAAATCACTTACCATTAGGTGAACAAAAAAATGTTACTTTTAAAGTACACTCAACAATTGTAAATATCAATTCCAAAGAATCTTTGTAAGGACAGGTTGTATGTTTTTTTTAAGAGTTTTCGTGTTAACATTTGACTCTAAATTCTAATGATGTTAAGTGACAACGAGATGAAGATGAAGCGGCTTATCCATCACTGACGGAACACAGTAATGTCTTTATAGCGTTAGATTAGGAGATTAGGAGAGTTGAAGAAGGAATTGTATGTTATCTCAGTAGCAAAGATCTAAACTTCCATGAAAATGTTCATGTCATGTTTGGAAACCATTGGAAATTTTCAATAATATATTTTTTGTAAATTCTAGACGGATTCCGGAAGGGTGGCTATCCTCGGTGGTGGAGGATCCGGGCACGAGCCTTTCGCTGCAGGTACGTTCTTAAATTCTCATTCTGTAACTCAAAGGGTTTGGTCTAATATTGCACATGTATGTACAGGTCTGGTGGGTTCAGGGATGCTTGATGGTGCGGTAGCGGGTGGTGTATTCGCGTCTCCACCAACTGGACATGTGCTGTATGGGATCTCATATCTGCACAAGTATAATTCAGGTAATTCATTGACACTTTTAACAGGTTTTGTATAGAAATTCCTGTTCCTTTTTATGTATACCTGACGCCAATACACGGTGTTCTAACATAAAAGCTGTGGATGATGAAGCGTGATCGCCCAGAATACTCTGGCTCGCATATATTAACAGCCGGAACATAGTAATGTTTTATACTGACGGATAAAAATAACATTCTGTTAATTATACTCGATAACATGGCTTTGGAATTTAATTATCATGTCAGAAAATCAATTACTTAAATACTAATCTAGTTGATTTAAGAAATAAGTATGATTTTGTTGTACAATTCCAGGAGGGGTGATCGTTATCCTCGGGAACTACACAGGAGATAGACTCAACTTCGGAAAGGCTATCGAGAAAGCTAAGATCGCCGGTATGAAGGTAATAATGATCTAATATCATTCAGACATGGATTACTGACAGCAGTTCTTTAAGAATTTCTAGTAAACTACTATCACTCGGAAGTTTATACAATCAATAGTCCTTATATCATTCTTGTTTGAAATGTACCAAGATCACCTTATCAAGATTTATATTTCCATTTATATTACCTGAATACTAAAAATTTCTAGATTGTATAGACATCATCTCATGCTCATTTGTAAACAAATTGTCTTTGTTGTACAAGAAATCTTTCATGTACTTCATTTGATTTCGATATAATCGTTTCCGTCGACACTCTTTCCCTTTTTTTTCTTTATTTAACCTAACATTATTTTTATAATATTGCATTCTTCACTCTGTTATTCACCATTTCAATCTTAACTGATGGATCTCCTCTGTTGGATACAGGTCTTTTATAATGTATTTTATGAAACCCTGTCTTATTCTTTCACTTATCCTTACTGGTCCATTGAAACGTATAAAATTTTGTACTTTCTAGATCTTTTGATTGCTGAGTAGTAGTATAATGTACAGAAGAGCCCAATTCGTCACTTTATTGTTTCAGGTAGAAGGTCTGATCGTCGGCGAGGATGTAGCATCCAGCCATAATAAAACCGGTGGCCGTAGTATGGTCGGGGAAGTTCTTTTCTATAAAGTATGTAATATCGGGAGATGACAAGTTTTAAGTTTTTTTAATATCTGTTACTGGTTAATTTAGCATGGTGAAAGAATTAGGTGAATCGTTCATAAACCAATCCAAACACTTGGTACTCGGCAATTTTTATCGAGTCATCATTATTTTGGTCCGCAATAATCAAATCGACGTCCTTTGCTAAACACACCCCTTCCTAGTAAATTACAAGTTCGGATTAAACTATTACCTAGAATAGGAACACTTTATCAAGGTATGTTTTATAACAGTTATGTGGTGCGATGTCTCAAAGAGGCTACGATCTGCTGAGCATTCGAAACATGGTGATAGAAGCAAACAAATACATGGCAACATTGGGCGTTTGCTTGACTGCTTGTTCTTTACCTGGTAAGTGTTTATAAAAGAGGCATACGAAGACAATTTCACTTCTAGAATTAGGAAAGAAACATTTTGCTTTTTAATTTATTTTCTTCCGTAAAATGTTTAAAAACTCTCATAGGTCAACCACCGTTGTTCGAGATACGGGAAGACGAAATGGAGCTAGGGGCGGGAGTGCACGGAGAAGCAGGCATCAAGAAAATGAAGCTCGGCACTGCTAAGGAGGTCGTCGAAATGATCCTCGATCAGGTATAATGGCAGATATTCCCAGTGGCCGTAACGCTTTGTCAGATAAAATTGCCTTGATGATAGCCTTGGCAAGATAAAAATAACCTTTCTTTAATTTTCATGAGAAGCTATTCTTATCTTCAGTCCTTATATATCTCCTATTGGACGTAAGCTTTTCCTGTTATCATTTTAGCAATTTAATTGACAGTCAATCTATTGAACACCCTAAACATATTTATTTAATAAACGATCTCTGGTAGAAGAATAATGGTTTCAGAAATAAGCACTTAAATCATGAAAAATAATCATCCAGACATCACAATATTAATCACTTGATGTGGTGAAATAAAGCGAACATGTTCTTCCAAAGGTGATGAATCATCTAAAACTAAAAGCAGGTGACAGTGCGGTGGTCACTGTTAACAACTTGGGCGGCACATCATTGCTAGAGATGAACATCATCAACGCGGAAATTAAGGTTTACTTGGGTAAGTTTTTGATTTAAATTTCCAGAAAATCGTTTAAATAATGAGCTCCTGTAAATATGTAATTTATTTCAGAATCCAAACAGATAAAAGTGGAACGAATTTACGCTGGCCATTTGAAGACTTCCCTGGAAATGCACGGCTTCCAGATCTGCTTGCTGCATCTTAATAAAGAACATGGAGACCTTTGGCTGGATTTGCTAGACTCTCCGACTGAAGCGCTGGGGTGGACGGGAGGCCTGGCCTCTAAGAGAGGGGACGATGAACATGGAGACGATGAAAGCTTGTTGCAGACAGATGGAAGGAAGGTAAAGTAGTTGCTTATTGAATACACGTATATTATAGATCGCATACATATTTATAACCTGATTTTTTGTTATCGACGTTATGTTAATATTTGATTTCAATTATGCAAGATGGTAAGTAGTAATAAGATTGTACATTATGAAGCGTGATCATTTAAAATACTGGATCTCATATGTCGTCATCTGGAACATAGCAATGTTGTTATGGTAGTACATACTAACAATACTTAATAAACTCTAACTTCCTTTAAGATATAAATGGTATACATAAATTTACAAATTGTTGAGAAAAACTCAGGGCTAACAATAAGTAATGAAGTTTAAGTTACTTCCCTACCAACTCATATTGGACCAGTGTTGTGGGAGATGACCCAAATCTCCATTTAAGGAGGTTTTTATCCAGCAGTGGACGTCTAAAGGCTGATGATAATGAATGAAGTTTAAATTTTTTATTGTGTTAATAAATCTTCTTAACGTCTTCACTCCTTCAATTGTACGTTTATTTCTTCATTCAAATTTACTATGAGACTTAGGATTAATATCGCATAATTCTTTTATTAGTTGACGTCAGGTCCCTCTTTAGACGCCAGGCATCAAGATCTCCTTCGTAACGGTTTGTCAGCAGCCGCTCATAAATTGATGGAAAGCGAGGAGTTGCTCAACCGGCTAGACTCCGGCTGTGGGGACGGCGATTGCGGCATAACTCTCAAAAAATTTGCTCAGGGTTAGTTACTTTTTTCTTGCAAAAGTTTATACAGGCAGGTTCAAATAAACCCTGCCGACATCCTTTATGTCTTATGGTAGACACCGTAACCTGTGACCTCTCCTACTGTATCACGGAAGCACTTAAAATTACTAAATTATGAATTAATAGCGACGCTGTCATATTTGGAGACGGCGTCCCTTGAACACCCGTCCAACTTGCTGTGGCAGCTTTCGGAGATGGCTGAGACGGATATGGGTGGAACATCCGGTGGCATCTACAGCTTAGGATTAGCAGCAGCTTCACAAGCACTTGCCAGGTAATCATTTTTAGTATATTTCCTTACCCTAAACCGGTGCCGTTATGTTGTGTGAAATATAACTCATTATAGAATAATACATGGTATATTACATCTAAATGTTCGTGTGAAAATGGTTGATATTATGATGGAAGGTACGAAGAACATTGTAACTATTGAATTATTTGTAATATGTTTAGGCGACTAGCAAAATGTAGTGTAGTTTATATCGCCTTAATTAGTGCTACATTGTTATGGGTAAACGAATCACTTACCAAATGATGAACGTCCTGTTCCTTTCGTTGCTAAGTTAAATAAAGAATCAAACAATGTTTATATCGGGAGTGATTGTTACTGGTAATTTTAATAGAATTGAAGTTAAAGTACTGTTCCGTGGTCTTTGTTTCAGTGCAAAGACCATTGGGCCGGCTGCGTGGCTGTCTGCTTGGCAGCAGGGAATGGCAGCTATATCTAAATATGGGGGCGCTGAACCCGGCGACAGGACTATGGTAATCAGTATTCCCTACACAATTAGATCCCAATTACACCCCAATTGTGGGAACATCTATTAATGTTTCTACTGTCGGGACTCGGAGTCCACAAGTATTGTTCATATATTTTCCAGTTTCAATGGAATTGTAGCTTCTGTAATTACATTTATAACGATAATTAGTATTGGATATCAAACCACAGAACCATTGATTTCGTATCACTTATAACTAGGTGACAGTCCCGCTCATCACTTCGTTGAAAGAAACTTTTTAAGTACTGTTTTATCAATATGTAGCTGGATACCTTACACGCAGCCGCGGCCGCATTCAAAACGAATATAAACGAAGACCTGAAGACCTTGATGATGAAGACCGCTGAAGCTGCGGAGGCTGGATGCAAAGCGACCATTTCTATGACGGCCAGGTAATTACCGAAAAATAACATATCTATTTGCTAATTTCGTAGAACATAATTATAAAAGGTTATTAATAAATGATAAACAGCAAACTTAAAGCACCCACCGCTGGGACTCAGGTCACATGAAAGTAGCGCGGGTTTTGTTTGGTGAAGAGTGATCGCACAGACAACTCCGCCTCTCATATGATGGCAGTCACAGTATATCAATGCTGTTATGACGGCAAATTGATGATATTGTTGTAGTAAGTAACTAAGGGAAACGAGACTTAACAACTTACGTCTGAAGACGAGCGAAATGTGATGCTGTGTGATCATCTTAACCAGTGGCATGTTAAGAACAAGCGTATCACTTACCATTATCTACCTTGCTCGTTTCATCGTCTATTAGAATAATTATACTCCATAACATTTTAAGTTTTAAAATGCTTGCACTTAATATCCGGAGGGATCGTGGTCAAGCATTAACCTTTAATAAAAAAAATGAGCTTTCTTCATCACAAGTAAAGCTAGTATATTGTATGATAGATTAATAAATAGATTTTTGTACTAGGGCGGGGCGCGCTTCGTATGTGTCAAGCGAGCGCGTGCGCGATGAGGACGCCGGCGCACGCGCAGCAGCGCTCTGGCTGAGCTCACTCCTCAACTCCATTGCTGATGCACAATGATGTGACCATACAAGAAAAGATAGAGTAGTCTTTTTCCATTACTGTATACCAGAAGCGTGCCGTAGCTAGAGAAATTACCAGGGACCAGCACTTATAGATATAGATCAGGCGCACTATAGATCAGGCGCCAGCAACCTGCAGCTCGCGATTCACACGTGGCTTTTTAAATGTGAACCTTCGGCTCTTTGGTTTCACACGCAAAAATTATTTTAATAAAAAAAAATTAAAATCATTCTGAATCGATTAACGAGGATTACTCACAATTTTTTTTTTAAGAAAAATCATTAATTATTTATGAATAAATAGATATTTTTTTTATGAATAATTATATAAATTTGTGTAAACAAAAAATATATTTAGTTGCGTTAGCTTGAGCCATCGAGTCGAAGGGTTTTATAAAAACTATATGCTTGGGACTATTGCCCTAAGCTATGATGTTAAGTTAATAAAAACTAAGAGAGAACTGATTTTTTTTAATAATACAAGCTTCTTATATACTAAGGTTATACAATGGTTCCTTATGGCTAGTTTATAAACTATATGTGATTAATGGATCTCTTATCCGAGTATAACGGGTTCCTATTTCAGTTTATAAGTAATTGATATCTTTGTTCATTGTCGGTCTTTCTCTTATTATAATATAACTGTTGGGAAGAAAAAAATTGAGGCTCTTAAAAAATTATGAAATTTCTCTTCTGGTTCTTAAAGTTGCCGACTCCTGGTCTAGATGATGAGCAAAAGATGCAGTGTAAATCAAATAGCGCTACGTTGTAAGAAAGTTTATCACTTACTGTCAGTTGATTGTCGCTCTCGTCTCGTGTCATAAAAAAAAACAAATTAAATTAGTAATATTATATTTATACAGCACAAAAATAGTAATAAAGTGTAGTTGAATTGTTGAATTCAAAGTGTTTAGGTTGCCCTGTCGCTGACAGATCCGGGGCATCCCATTCATAACGGCAGATGGCTTTCGCGGTAGGTTTACTGGGTAGGGGTCGCCCAGGCCGAGTCCCACACACCCCTCCGGGCCCACCCAGGGCACCGGCGGAACGTCCGTAAAAGGATTCCCCGCGTTAAAAAAAAAAAAAGTGTTTAGGTGAACATAACGACGTAGTGATATTTGGGAATTTTACCCGAATTTCGTAATAATATTCTTGAGAGGAAATATTACGTCTAATTATCAGTAATTTTACTTTGTTACAGTATCTGTACGTCTAATGATAGTTGAGTTATCTAATAAATTTTTATGTTACATTAAAGCTTTTTATAGAAAGTTAATAATTTCTGTATTTTATTTATATATTTATTGTCTTTTATAATGTTTAGTATCACAATAATTATAAAATCATTAAATACTTATCCTCCTTTGTATTTTTTAACAATATATAATTTGAAAGAACTTCTTTTTTTGACTTCTTCTTAGTGAGGGGTTCAGAAAGTGTAGAGTGGAAGTAATGGAATAGGAAACGTACTTAAAAAAGAAAAAAAAATGCAACGAATAATTTTTATTTGTTTCAATCACCACGTTTATTCAAATACAAAGAATATTATACAAGCGTCGATATTTTTGTACGTATTGACACTAGATAGTTTTACATACAATCACTTAGTAATAGACTATAATAAGTTAACCTTTGAAGATATGTCTCCGTTAACAAAGTGATAATGAGGTGATTGTTGATGGTTTCTACCAACAAATGAGTACCACTATGTGGTTATTACCACAGTATAAAGCTGGGTTACTTATGAGATTTCACCTGGTGATAAGACTTATTACCCCAGTAATTTCTTCAATTGTTTGTCGGCTGCAATAGGAGCTGTGGTAGTATATACCCAGACGGTCACAGACATGAAGATGTACGGCGAGAAGAGGAAGCCTATTTACTATTATCATAACTATCTGTAGTCGTTCACAAATAACTTCAATTTTATATGGTGTTAAGTGATGGGATGATAGTGAAGCGTGTTCGTCCAGACCAATCCAACTTCCATACGCTGACATAAACAAAGTGATGTACCAGCTGATTTATATGATGATGATTGCCAGATTTGAAACTACTTGAATCAAACAAGAGACTGTTACTAAGCGTTTAGCCAATTCGCCTGGGAGACAAAGTACAAGAAACATGATAACTTTTGACCTTCCAATCCGGTTTCTATCCAGAGTTGAAGACTCCAAGTTTCAAACTATATCTTGTATCTCTAAATTATACTAATGATTACAATTTTTATTT
This sequence comes from Pachliopta kotzebuea, assembly GCA_018246255.1. NCBI lineage: Eukaryota > Metazoa > Arthropoda > Insecta > Lepidoptera > Papilionidae > Pachliopta > Pachliopta kotzebuea. The sequence continues at coordinate 22,386 of DWLS01000840.1, forward strand.
TCTATATTACACAGAGGTTTTATAAAACCGGAAACAAATAATAAAAAAATAGGAACTTCCTTGATCCGTGTATGAAGATATAAAAACTACAGTTACATAATAAATATTTCTCTGTAAAGGTTACAAATGTATGTAACCTCGATGAATATCTAGGATATGGATTAAAAAGTTGTAGAATCCCGGTGTATTAAAATATAATTAATATACATTTTCTTATGAGACGGAGGAATGAGATGAGTGAGACATTCAACTGATGTTAAGTGATATTCCAACACATTAAAGCGTGGTGCTAGTTATGACTACATACATTGTACTCTATGCCATTAAATACAAGATGTCTCGTTACCTCAGTAATGTGTGGTCATATTCAGCAGCGGAGAACTGAAATCCAGTTGGAGTATATGATGAAGAATATCTATCGTCTATGCAGTTCCCATACAAGCCATATGAATAGTATTGAGATGTATTTTAGTTTTCATCGATAAAAACAGGCAGAATATAGAAAAGGACTTTTTGGAACCCAAAATGGGAGTTACCAGAAAAAAAAGAATTGATTATTTCATGTAGTATATTACCGGAAGCCATAATGGATGGTAGTCGACTATGTGTGAGGTATTTTTGTTCGTAGAAAAATATATTATTGATTGTCTATGGTTTCTGTTGGTGTTCAATTAGTCTATGAATGGTTTTCGAGCTGTAACTAGTTTTATGGTTGATATTCGTTCATCTTTTTTAGTGGATGTACTAGAAATCCCACTCGGTTTGCTTCTCAATTTCCATCTCCGACAGCTTCTCTTGCAGTAGCAAAGCTGACATGTCGTCTGCAATTGTAATGTACACATCTTAATACGCAGTCGAACGCATGTACTATACTACACTATTACTGTGATGCAGTAACATTTTATCGACACCAACCTTCACTTGGATCACATTGTTTGTTTGGAGTCTTAATTACTAACAGATCCCAATGGAGTGTCTAAGCTTCCTCGTTTTCATATTATCTGAATGGAAGGATGATTGGGAACATAGTAATATAACTTTTCATTGGCAACAAAATGAGATGTATTGTCACCAAAGCGAAGCACTGATAAGAGACACATATCACCTATTTATGATAGGAGACCTGTTCCTCAATTACTAAAGTGATATGTTTATTAGTGTGACTCACCGGCGTTAGGTTTAATAGGTTTGACGCGACCGATGAGGCTCGGCAAAAAGTCGGTCTTTCTAATCTGCTTGAAGAACGCGTGGTTCAGCAGCTGGGTGGCCGACGGCCGCCGCTCCGGGTCCCTGAAGCGTAAAAGTTAATCGGAATTATTTAAATGATTCCATGGCACTTGTTTTGTATAACAAAGGTTCCAGGTTCGATGACCAGAGTACGAGTTTAGTTCTTATTCTGTATGTCCTCGTAGTGGACCAGTTACTATGTGAAAAGGCAGTATAAAATAAATTGTTAGGAGCCAGTAAACACTTACAGGAAAAGACTGTATTCTGCATTACAAGAGACCGATGTCCTGGAGTGGAAGTCTGTCACTTGAGATGATGAAGGTAATCGGAAAAATTGATCATCATCAGCCGGTATGCTTCTACTACTGGAGATATGCTTCCTCTTATAATGGGTGATTTGAACCTTATCCTACCACGCTGACTCAATGCGGGTTGGTGGGGAGACACATCCCCTTTGGTGAATCATGCAAGAGAGGTTGACTTGGGTCCCGTGAATTGTTGTGAAAAAATTGATCACTAAATTAGAATTAGTTGATAAGTTTTACGATTTAAATTTATTCTATGAACGTAACTTTTGTTTTAAAAAAAATAATTTTTTTTTTTTGGGATGATGTCGATGCTTTCGGCCACTATTATGGCCGCGAAAGCTTCATCGAACCCTGAGCTCGCGGATCCGGACTCTACGAGCTGAAAAGTATATATATATATATATAAATTATATAATATAAAGGAGAGGAGAGAGACGGGGGAAGAGGATTTGGGGAAGGAGGAAGAGATGGGAATAAAATATGTGCTGTTGCTTTACTGTCAGCGCGTAGCTGGATCCTTTCATATGACAAATAGATAGTCTATTTGTGTAGATGGTAGGCGGCTCTTGTGAAGTGCGCACGCGCAGCTCACCTCTGCAGCGCCACCTCGCTGATGTGGTGGAAAGTGTCGGAGAGCTTCCTAGCGGCGTACACCTGCCGAATCCGGCATACTCCATCCGCGCTGTCCCCCACGCCCCTGTCCGTGTTGTACATGCCTGCACATTAAACAATTTTTTATCAAATAGTCACAAGAACACCGGCTATTATTTTCTTTGAACTGAACCCTTCTAGTCACTTTTTACAATATATTGAGTTCAGTAGTTCGCCTTCATGTTTCATGTTTTCAAAACTGTAATTAAGTTACTGTGAACATTACTGCGTTCCAGTTTGAAAGGTGCTCTGTGGTAGTGAAATTACTGGGGTATTAAGACTTAACAGATTAAGTATCAATGCGACGAGCGCAATGTAGTATTGTGTATACCTCTTAACTAGAACCACGCTGTTATGGGCAAGCGCATCACTTATCATCAGGTGAACGCTTTGTTCGCTTTGCTCACTTTTCATCTCGCCGTCGTCGAGAGGTTCCGGGAAGGAGGAGCAGTCGAGCAGCTGCGGCCTGTTACCGCGCACTTTCTCGGTGAACATGAGCGTGGTGGGCACCTCTGCGAACGGCACCGCCCCGTTGGCCAGCTCGCAGCACAGCACGCCCACAGAGTATATGTCCGACCGCTCGTCATATCCTTTCAAATTCTGAGAAGTAAAACTATATGTTTATACCAATGTTTTTTAGTATACAATTATTAATCACCCAGTATAAATATTATAGACAAAAATTTAATTTTATTTTGTTATGTGCTCTTTTAATAATTCCTCCGCCCGGTCTGTTATTTCACACACTGAGCAAGTGTGAGTTTTTGCACAAACCCATTGGGACCAAACTATATTACAAAATGGTTGTTTCTAAAACATGATGGTTTAACCATAGTTTCTTTCTTCTTGCATGATTCTTCCTTCCTTATAGTTGGCTGTTAAGTTTGAAAGTGTATTTTCTTCACAGGAAGTTAAACTCAAGAGACTAAGTCTTTTTTTATTCATATGAATTAAGCAGATTAATTTTGAATGTTACTTATTTCAATTTATTTACATGATCTAGAAACTTATAAGCTGTTGGCAATGTCTTTATATGATATAAAATCTCTCTGACGACAGTTTTGTAACAGCTAAACCAACTTTTACTTAATTTTTTTTTTAAAAGTGCCTTAATAATTTCATTATATATATAATAATAAAGGGTTTATTTGTCTAAGTAAAACTTATAACTATGTACATTGTTAGAGAGAAAATTTACTCAAGTAACTAGACAAAAAGGTCCAGGGCTCAGAACATTGGCACATGGTGACAGCTTCTGCTATTCTGCCCCGGCCTGATATTAAAATGAAACAATGGAACTATATATTAAAAATTATTACGTGTTTGCGCTTAATGTTTGCTGCATTAAAAACCATTTACGACAGTGACCATTAAAAGTATATTTAGATAGACTTCGATGCAGCGGAGGTGGTATGTCGTTCCAGCATTTTGATGCAGCAAACTTAAAACTACCACGGGTTTGCACCAGG
>DWLS01000841.1:0-26034 GCA_018246255.1 Pachliopta kotzebuea
GTGCCCATTCACTCTTTTTTGGAAGTCGCCCACGTTGTATTTGGACGGGAATACTGAAATCAGCAAGTTGTTCCATTCTTTTGCTGTTCTTATTAGTGGGTTAAAAGCCTAGATGATTCGGTAGAGAAAAACATTGTAAGAAAATCATTTTAGAGAACAGCAGTTTTTGCCGACATGAGTTATCCACCAACTTGTACTTTACCAGTTTAGCGATAATCTTAAACAGTCTAATAATGGTAATAATAAAAGCTATATTTATAAAATATAATAAAGTAGTTTTCACGAGGAAGCCTATACTCATCTGTGGGCATCTTTCGTATGATAATAGGAAGTAAGTTTAATGTGTTCATCAGCCTTAATGTATTATCTAGGTCAATAAATAATGCTTGAATAATCAATGATTTCTTTAGTCACAATTAATTAAATTTTATGAACATCATTTAGATAGATATATAAACTCTTTATTGGTCACATTATGGTACAATGAATTAACTTAACTAAACTAATAATCTAATTGTGGGCAAAGGCAGCCTTATATCTATAAGAAATTTCTTGCAAACAACCCAGTAGGACAGGAAAGATAAAAATAAATAGCAGAGTAACAAGAAAAGTAAAAAATAAATGAAAGCAAGAATTTTTTATAATAAATATATATTATAATTACAGAACAGTAGCATTTATTTATATAGGGAGTAAATATAATAATTATGTATAAAATATAAACATACTTAACATACAATCTTTTATTTAGTTTTTTTTTATTACAATTTCTTTTATTAAATACATAGTAAAATAAGAAAATAGTTTGATTGTTTAGTAATTAAGTGATTTTCAGTAATCCATTATTCCTAGTTGCGTCGAGACTAGCAAGGAGTTTATCTGATGGTATGATATACACCGCACCACATTGCGATCGTCGTCTTGAGACACAAGGAGTTTCCTTACCCCAGTAAATTCACTAGCTTACAGCTCCCTTCGAATCGGGACATAGTAATGTTTATAGTTTGGCAGTACTAACAGGAACTGCGGTGATACCTACCTAGACGGTCTCCGGCAACAGAGACCTGTCAGCAAACATTAATATTGTCTGTTTCTCTTTTTCACTTAGTAACACACCACATAAATACTCATTTCAACATAAATCGTAAATACTTAGTATTAACAATAAGTTCGTTAAGAGTTAGTAATATATTATATTTTACTCATACACTATCGAAACACATACGATTTATTCCACTTTAAACATATTTTAAGATGATAATAAGTTTGTTGCAGTGGAAGGACCAAAAGCCCGTGGGTGCGTTTCAAGTAATAAATTATTTGTACTTTAAGCATTAAGTCGTTTATGCTTTCATGCTATCGCTTTACGATGCATGTCCTGTTATAATCTAAATTGCTTTTTAAACAACGTGCGAAACTGCCTTCAGTTGCTTCGGTATAATTCATAAGCTGTAGCGATAAATTAACATATTCGTATATTTGTTTTGTAGTAGTTCTCCCTGTGGGGGAGACGGTTAAGAATATCTTCACCCCTTTTATCTTTAGATGCTATCAATGGCAACAAATACAGCTAATGTTGCCAATATTGAGAGGTCCATGTTTTCCCACAAAAAAAGATCTCCATTCCTACCTCCTATTCTTATCTGCCATTACTACTCTGCATAAGTGCCGGCTGTCAGACGATGATAAGCAGTAACAATTCTAGGAAGTCCTTATCATAGATAATTAAGGTTGAAACATAGGTATTTTAAACCCTATTTCTTAGATATTTATTTGCCAATGCTGTAGAAGAAAATGTACACCGGTCCAGAATACTCTAGCCTCGAAAATTGTCAGCCAGAACACAGCAATGTTATAGTGTTATGTAGAATATGAGGGTGGTAACTTTTCAGGTGGATTTGAAACAACCTTTACACTAAATAAACTTCTTAACATATTGGTCTGGAATCAAACTATAGACCTTTGTGTGAAAAGGTAAGGGATAGTCATTGCGAGACAGGCAGTTGAATAATATAATCATATTAAATAAACTAATAAATATACCTATCTATATAGATAGTTTCACTAGTAGGATTTTGGGCATGTCTTTTTATATATTTCTCCCTCTTTCTGTTATCTCCCTCTATCTCTGATAATAAAATATTATTAGTCTTCATTTTAAAGTAGCAAGAATTCTATAGCGCTTTGACTACCTAAACGAGATACTGAAAGAAAAAGTACGATTGAACACTTTAACAATTCAAGGGCTGGTCCCCCATTAAGCGAACAAGGGTTACCTTCCTGTTATTTTTTATTTAAAATTATTTAACCTTTTAATTTGTACCAGCCCCAAAGAAAAACGCTCCGACTTCTTTACCCCATATAAGGTGAGCAGTGCGGTGCTCGTACGGTGTTACCAGCGATTTATGGGGTAATTTGTCGATGCGGTATTGGAGACTTTCTCTCTTAATTAAGTTGGAATGGCGTGAATTATAGTATCGGACCACTATTAACATAAGCAGCCTTAACTGCTATTGTTATGCGGAAATTACTTACATAACACATTCGCCTTAAGTAAATTGATACGCTTAAGTATAGTAATGTGATGATTATCTTTTTCTTTCTTTTACAATCTTTATCTTCTTCCATTCCTTTTACTCGTTTATACCATGACTTACAATACCTCTTCATCTTTCATGCATCGCTTCTCGAACATCAATCGCCGCTATCCTAGACTATTCTATTACCTTTTTTTCTTTATCACATCTATCTACTGTACAATTTCTTACTTTATAGTTCTACATTCCTTTACTTTTGATAATTTTTATTTTTTTACTTATTGCTATACTTTATTTTTTCTTTATATTTTAATTTATTATTCTTTATATGTTATGTTTTGTTTTTTCTAACTGCACTACTGTGTAGTGTTGGCATAGAATGTATCATCTATATATGTTCACGTAAACTTATCCTGAATAATTGCGGGATCAACGCGGACGCGCTCGGCCCCGCGGGTTTAATTGCTACACCACGAGGGAATTCAAAACATAACGTGTTACATTGGTTCACCGCAAGATTTCAAGGATTATTTATAACGCAAAACAAACAAACACTTTCCTACAGCAACACTATTTAAATTGCGGTTAATACTAACTAAGGATCAACATTAAAAACCAATGGTTTCCAACAAATGTGAGAGCAAAGAAGAAAATTTTAGCATTGATCCAACATCAACGGTATAAAAGAGAATGAGATTTCACGCGTAACAAATAACAACCGGCGATTTTTAAACAAGATGTCAGCGTCGAGATCTTGAAATATCTTCATGTTTATCTCATGTTCAAAAATTGCAAAGTTAACATTTTCACGCAAATGACCTTTAAGCACCTCTTTGTTTGATAGATTATACATTTAAATTCATTTCACATCAATCGGGACGCCATCGTTTGCGTCTAGATTCAGGAAAAATAAATCTGGCAATCAAAGTCCCAGCGCCGCGCGGAGATTCGTCCGTGTTTTTAAACAAAGCGGGCGGAAGACGCAGCTGGCCACTCGCCAGAGATACCAACTCCACGCCGTTTACTGTTATTTTAAAAGCACTAGCCTCCGTTCGTGGTTTTGCTCAATATTTACAATGAGAAATAGCTCGAATCTCTTTTAATTCAAATGGATTCGGTGGAGATTGAAATAGCTTGCGTGTGACGACAGATTGCATGATCATTGCGTCACTTCACATACATCGATTAGGAATTATTAATTTTATACTGATTTTAACAGTACGAAAACAGTAAATACTAACAATACAAATACTAATAATAATAAAAGGGACGTTGTCGCTACTAAAATATTAAAACACAAAAAAGATAGAGCAATTTACTACAGCGTATACTAATCTGAAAGTCCTAAACATAAAATAAAGTAGGGAAAATTTTTATTTTAAAAATTATTCTAATGTTTTACACCTAGATAAAACTTTACATATTGAACATACAACTCACATAAGCTTGTCACCTGTCGCTCCACTCATCACACGTTTTCGTTGCCAATTTCGAAACTAGCAAAGGTTGCTAATGTTTTACTATTATCACCAGGTGGTATGAAATCGAATAACTTTGAGGAATTTTCGCTTTGGTTATCTTTGTCTGCAATTATCCCCTTCTGTTATATAACCCACATTATTTAAACTGAACGATATATTACAGTTATGAATTTATTTTAATAAAAAATCTATAGATAAATATAATGATTTAACAATTTAAGTTATAATAGTTAATCTATGATTAGTATAATTTCAATTATTCACCAAATTTTCTACTACTGAAATGTTTGAATATATGTTTAATTTTACTGGCGGTAGAACCCCTTTACCGGAGACGTCTAGGTAGGTACAGCTGCTACTACTTTTTCTATTGCCAAATTGTTAGCAAACATTACTGTGTTCCGGTTTGAAGGATATATACTAGTAAATTACCGAGGTAACGGGAATTAACACTGTACGTCTTGGGCAATATTGTACTGTGTATACCGACTTAACTACCGCCACGTCATTATGTTCTAACGTATCGCTTACCATCAAGTGAACGCTTTGCTCGTCTTGTCGTAAAAAACTTATTTTTGTTAACCTGTTGTAGTAGCTTTTATTGATTTTTTTTCGTAATTTATTTAAAAGAAACTCTGCCTATATCAAAACTTCCAGAACTCGTGACTGTGCCTCTCATTAAATTAGAATTCACAGATAATGTATCCTTTTGTTACTTTCTGCTTGGTATTAAATAATCAGTTACTTTAATAAACTAATTTGCAATCAATCCTTAATTAACATAATCTGCAATAATAATTATAATTGTAATGATTTATTGTGAATGGAAATGGAAATGTCTTTGTCATAGAAATCTTGTGATCTGATTATAATCAAATCATTCACCTCTTGTGTGAGACGGAATTTTCATCTTTGTCTCTAATAGTTCCATTCCTATTAAAAATGAATATGCGTAATAACAGTTTTGTTATTGTACTGTTTATAATGTCGCCGATCTATTTACGTCTTTGGCATCAATATTATATCTTAGTTTTATTACTATAATGTCTATTTGCGCTGTGACCTGAAGGTCGTCGGTTTGCAACAATCTCGTTCCCTCATTTTATATCCGTCATTATAAATTAATTAAAATACAACGCAGATGATTAGTTATCATATTTTATGTCACATTGGGAAATTTTAAGAACACATCTTTTTTATTTGGCTATAAATATGAACAAATCAATTTACGCTTTCTATTTTCAGCTAAATCTGCACATTAAGCCCGGATTTATCTACTAAAGTCTAATTAAATGCAAATAGATTAATCTAACGTGCACTATTCAAATGTTAATATGCCGATAAAGCATGTGTAAATGTTTTTTTAATCAACATATTGAAGCATAAGAAACCTGACGTGTTAAATCATGAGCTCTTTAAGCAACCATGACACTGACTCGAATCTTAAAGAGAGTTATTTATTGAATAAAAAAGTGCAAACGGCCAACAGAATTCTTCATAAATAATAACAATCTAGGTCAAGTGAGAATATTTATTTCTCATTTCTTAGAAATAAAATTAGATGAAAGAGTTTAGGACCTAAAACAATAAAATGACATAAAACACACACCTTAATGATAAAACTTCAACTAGAGAGGAAGATTAAGGTAAGTTAGATTACTTTAATCATTTTGTTTGAGTATCGAGCTACTCACGACATTTTTTAATTAAAAAGTATTTTTATTGACAACAAGATTACACTTCCTCCTCAATATCCTTAATTTGTTTGACATGACAATGAGATCAAAGATGATAAATATTACTAACAGGAACATGCGAACACAGTTATCACCATCCAGGCTGGTTAACAGAAAATTCTCATTGCTTCATAACTCATGAGCTTGTGATCGAACCGGGGTGGTCTGTGTCACAAGGTATAATGATAGCAATAACGTCTTCGAAAGCATTAGGTTAATTTTTTAAAAGCTTCTATTGCAGTTTTTTGGCCTTGACATAAACCATTAGATAGTTCAGAATCACTAATCTGATGAAACCGACGGTCTATTGCAGGAGAGGCGTTGGGGATATAATCAACAAAAACAAAACATAGGAGTCTAGAAATAAAAATTTTATAATAAGAAATGATTGTATAAAGAAGTAAAATAAAATGTAATAGATAAAAAAACAAATGTTAAAGAAGCAAAGAAAAGAATTTAAAAATTGTTAATAAAAGAATTATGTTATAAAGAAAGTATGTGGTGAATTTGGTCTAAGAAGCGATGTATGATAGGAGAAATAAAAATAAATGTAAAAAAAAAACAAAAGACCCTAACTCTGAAAACTCCGAGGAAAGCGAGAAAAAAAATACAGACTCTGTCTTCAAAGAATGTACAAACACATTCAAAAATGTGAATAGATGACGATGATGTGGATAGAAATGGAAATGTGAAATTAGTATCCGTCCATAAAATAGAAATATACGCATTTAAATTTAAAGTGGAGAAATCCAAATTTACACAGTCGCCTAATGCGAGCGCAGACGGACAGACGTCGCCGTTTTTAGCTATAGATGGAATTTATTGGCGTTTAATACAGATTTAGATCGTAGTTTAGACACCTGCTGATTTATTTATAGCTTGTAGCGTGCGACTGGCGGCCCTAAATCAAACTGGGATGTAATGGCGCATTCTGTTGCACTGTGTAACCATTAGTATGGCCGATATAACATTTTCAAGTTGGACAAATATGAACTTGGTGATGGGTCTCTGTTACCGGAGATCGTCTATGTAGGTACTAACGCAGCTCCTATTTCTATTGCTAAATAGTTATGTGGAAACATTAATGTGTTTCGGTTTGAAGGGTGCTGTATGCTAGTGAAATTATTAGGGCAAGGAGACTAAACATAGAACGTCTTAAGGCAACGAACATAATCTGATGCTGTATATACCAACTTAACCAGCATCACGTTATTATAATCAAGCGTATCATTTACCATCATGCCTTGGTCGTCTCATCGCCTCGTGGAATAAAAAAATATTAAGACTCTGTATATATAAATACGAAGATGTATAAATTTATTATTGCTTAGAATATGTTACAGCGAAAAAAAATTTTTTTAAACTATATTTAAACACAGTTTCGGAATGGTTACAATATAATTTTTAGTTTATAACAGGTAAATTACACAACGAAAAATTTATATAGTAAATTAATTTACTTAGTCTTAAGTTATGTAATTTTTTGTATATATCAGTTTTTGGTTTTATTTATATATGCCAAAGTGACAACGTCTGTCCATAGTAATAACATTCTAGTAATGATACAGCTCACTATATTCTGATGAATGTTTGGGTGACATTTTTAAGTCTCTTCACCCCTATAACTATATAAGGCGCCCTTTAAACTGAAACATAGCATTATTTTTGTGCTACCATTTGGCGGTAAAATCAGACTCTGCGATGGTAACTATCTGTCTATCCACCTATGATCCCATGGCCTACTTTTGAGTAAAAAATTTTTCTATGACCTCTCCGGACCTTGTGATTTTTATCTAATGCCTTCCAAAAACAAATAAAACACATAACACAACACAATACAATACATTAGCAATTTTTTTAAGCTTCAGGTTGCCATCCTAAATGACAGAACTGCCCCCTTGTGGGGCCTACGCCTTACCTTGGGATACACTGATCTAGACGATCTTTACCAACAGAGATCTGCCCCATCGGTATCGATTTTATGTGAAAATATATCTCCACAATTAACGTACAGACACGCTAGCAATAAATACAAACAATCGTTAAAGTTTAACATTTACAACTCATTTGTTTATTCACGGGATACACAATAGTTAAACGAATACCTTTAGCTGTTTGAATAAAAACAACATAAGTAAACAAAAAGGTGACCTTATGAAGGGATCAATGATTCAATTTTAAAAAAAACTTCTGTTGCTTCATTACAAACTACTACGCGTTACGGTTTAAATCAAACATAATTTCTGTATGAGTAATTTAGTTTGACATGTTCACATGTATGGACTTTACAAATCAAAAAACTTCTTTAACAAACGAAAATTATCTTAAATAGTAGTAATACTGTCAGATGACAATATCACTATTTTCCTTTTCTTTTTTTCCCTCCTGTTCCACAATTAGAATAAGGTAATATAGGTAGGTGATGATGAATGTATAAAACTGCTGTCAATTGATCTTTGAAATTTTTACTTCCTTTTGATTATTTGATTTGATATATGAAATCATTAACCTTTTGATACAACTTTCATTTACTTCATAAAAATATGCGTCTTTTTTTAATCGATAAAGGTAAATGCTTGACTATGATAGGTGACGATGTGGTCTGTAGTTGCAGGCGCTATAACCTAGTAAATGCCTATTCTCTCTTTTTTCCTCGGTTTAGCTTCTAAAATGTGCAAAGATTTTCAAACGAAACTTTTTCATATCTATTGTTAAGTAATTCTTAAATTTATGAGTAAAATCTTGGATCAATGGTTTCTATTTACACATTTTACGTGTTTCATTCATTATTACAAAAGCTGGGAAAGTATGCGCCAAGTCTGTTCAACGTCTTTTAACGTGCGAGTAAACGCTTGGTTAAAATAGATTTTCTATAAAAATACAATTGTTTGTTAGATTTTACGTAAGTATTTGTATACATGTAACTTTGTAAAGTAATTACGGCGTAAGGAGATATTGTCTGAAGGAGATATTGTCATTGTCTCTAGCGCGTTTTTGGCAAATTTACCATCATTCATTCATATTGTTTTATATATATAGAGAGTGTACGGGCCCCCACAAAAACTGACGCGACCCAAGTCAACCTCACCTGCTTGTGATGCACCCTACTAATCAACAAACGAGACTAGCTCTCCACCAACACGTATTGGGCCAGCGTGGTGGAAGACGGTCCAAATCCCTCCACTATGGGGGGAGAACTATGTCTAGCAATGCACGTCTATCGGCTGATAAATATGAAGATATAGTTATGTAAAACTTACTTGATCGGTGAACATATTAAATTTTGTAGCACCTCTATTAAAAGTTCCGGTAATAGAGGCTGTGTTAACAACTGTTATAATGCTATTACCATTAAATAATACTTACGTTAACGTTAGTAGTGTAACAAAAGAGAAAAATTACTTGCCAAATCTCAATTTAGAATAGTTGGTGACGGATTTACGTGCAGAAAAGTCTCGTAGGGGCCAATAAATCTAAAAATAAAATACTTTGTCCAGTTAAAATACGAAATTTCGTATAAACTTTATGGGGTCTAAATAAAAAGAGATCTTTCCAAAAACATGAAAAACAAGGAAGCATTCTGTTTACCATCTATCTCTATAAAACTTCTGTTTAAAGTAAACTCTGTGATGAAACCGGCATTTTCCAAGAACAACTTATTTTAAAGACATCAACTAACCTACAATTGGTGAGCGTGGTGGCATTGTCTCCTTGTAAGTAATGTTGCTAAATTCCAGCAGTGGGAACATTAAGTGGATTTTCCATATAAGCGACCAGTTTCCGTCCCAGATATTCTATAATTTTTATCTAAAAATTGCTTTTGGTTAACGTTTGATGGACTATTTTAAATTGAGACTGAAAAGTACTGGTTATTTTGGGTTAAGCGATGTCCAAGCCTGCATTATCTATTTCAGAAGTAAACTGAATGCCACTGCCAAGGAATTCTGTGCGATAATTACGCAATATGTATACGTATTATGAATGAGATACTAAATTATTTTTGGCTACATTATGCTATGAGTCATTTGTTTAGTAAAAATTTAGTTACTTTTTGTGATTTTGGCATGTTATTCATCATCATCATAGCAGCCACTACTGAACATGGCTTCTTCAAAAGTTTAACAACGTTATCTGCTTAAAAAGATTTCTAGTAATCTTCACCAATTGGTTTTCACACGCTAGTCTCCACCTAACAATTTCTTTATTACTATACTACTGGGCTGGGTCAAAATAGTTCTACAAGATTTATCATTAAATACAATATCTCCCTTCCGTTAATGATCACTAGTAATTCACACTGATTGAATATTTTTGTATTGATGCACTTTGGAAATTACGTTTGGGTCCTTTTAATGTGGGAGGACTATCGAGAAGTGAAAAATTATTTCTCTTAAATTTTCACATATTTCGTTAAAGAACTTAAAAATTTTAGTATTCAGCAATCTCTTTTAAATGTATGTGATATTTTTAGAATTACATGTTAAAAGGAAGAAAAATAATTTCCTATAAAATACCCGCATCGATCGTCAACTTCACTATACTAAAATTCATCACTAAACTATACATATTAATTATGAAATAGGTGTTACTGTAATCGTACACGAGAATCGTAGATCTGTCGCGAATAAAAACATAATAGAGAGCAGTTCGTTGACTGTTGTCGCCCATGAGGCAATGATTTATAATTCCGGTATGATCTCATAGCAGAGCCCTGTCACATCAACGCCCAGTATTATCCTATACAACGTCTCTTGACTATTTGGGTAATGTGTACAGAGAAAAAACAAAAAGGTTAGCAATAACTAGGAGAAATAGCAGAAGTTCCTATTTTAGTCTTAATTACGCGATTGCATCACCGTAAAGGAGGCTGATGCGCTGACTTACATACTCCGTAACACTTGTAACTTTAAACCAGAAGAGCTACATGGATACTTTTTCTAGATAAATTAAGTACAGGATAAGAAGTTTAGAAATCCGTAATAATAAGTCTATAGCTCTTTTGGTTAAAGAGATATGAAAAGTCAGATTAAGTACTGCAGAAGAAAGGAGAAATCAAAAGTTCATAGCATAAAGATTAGTCCCGTCCCCATTCTGGAAAACTATGAGAACGGTGACATATGTATTATTCTTAAATTCACACGTCACGAATCGATGTTTTGGCATAATTCATACAAACAAACGCATGTTTCAATGAGAAAGTAGGTATCCAAATTACCAAGTTAATAAGACTTTGCATTAGAGTCTTAAGAGATGAACTGGAACTAAAAATTTTAAGCATTTCCTATACCGACAGACAAACGTCCAGTTTTTTCGGTAAAAGGAGCCTAATTGTAATAATAAAATTTAACTTTACTGTCTAAATGTAGTACTCTTTTTGTAGCAACCTTTTGAAAGACAGTGTTTATTTCCTATTCATTTCTGTATTTAATACGTATAAATGTGTTCTTTTTTGGAAATAGTGTCAAGATTAAACCTACGAAAGTAACCCAGTATCGGAGTAAGTCGCCGCCACCCAGTGTTTATACGCTGAAACTGTTTGACTGACTGCCAAAGTTTTTAGGTCATGATCACCTGGCTACGGTTAACTATAACGAGCAGTTAAACGATGTGCAATGATTTCTTTTGACGGCCCGCTTCTGTTTACTTTGATGATTTCGTTTGGAGTGTTGTGTAAGTTTTAGACTGTAGATACAAGTATCTTTATATCTGCTTTCGAAATTATTCCAAAAGACGTTCAATTTGAGAAGAAAAAATCCAAACTTTGATTAACTTGGTTGTATGTAAGATGGATGCCTAAAAAATCATAACTGGATAGTATCTATAAGCATAGATGTATGGCTTTTATTTATTACCCTATGAATAATTAAAAAAAATGATTTATTTGATCGACACAACGCTACCTTTTCATAAGACACGAAAAAATCTTTCTTTTTATTTATTATGTAAGAATTGGTTTGTTCTAAAAAAAAACGTAATCGCCCATAAATCTAATTATTATTTAACGTAAAACAATGATTCGAAAGCTATTATACCAACGATCGTTTTCATGCAGGCTCTAAACTGAAACACGTGTAAGCAATTTCAGATTTTATTGAGCATAACTCAAGATCCAACATTCTTTGCAGTGGGTAGTCTATGAAAAGGGTAACTAATGAAGACATGAGTTATCGGTATTGCGTATGTCTACATGATTTTGTGAGATTGATGGGTCTATTTCTAGTTCCATTACAGACAGGATTTCCTTCATTTTCCTCTCCGTTTGAAATTATAGGTGTCGTTTTAAAACAAAACAATAATAATTTTATTTAACTCAGAAATGTTTCTATGACGATATAGATCAATGAAATGATTAGTTAATTAACTTAACACTGATCGCAGGACTTTGTTGTCGGAGATCTCTTTGGTACGGTACCACCGCAGCTCCTATTTTTCCAGTAGGGTCCAATTACTTCCGCTTTGGAGAGTGCTGTAATTAGACAATACGGGACTAACGTAATATCTTCTATTTCAAAGAGAAGATCAAAATATGGTGCAATGTTTATCGTCTTTGCTAGCGCTATTTTGTTATGGGCATATCAATACATATAAAGTAGATGACGTCTTCCTGAAAAAAAATTATTTATATACCGGCTTGTGTTTTTGTTATAATCTTTTTTGGTCTACATGACTTTCTCTTGACCTTTAATTCTTTTCTCTTTAAGTCATTTCACATGATGTTTAGTAAAACTGAGGCCGGAAAAGTCAAGCTTGCTCATCTAGAATATTTGCCTCCCATATGTTAACAGCATGAAAACAACAATGCTTTTACGGCGTCAGATTTACAATATAAACGTACTAAGCTAATTTTAGCTTTATTATGTAAGAGTTAGTACATAAAAAAGTGCTTTATATTGGCGCAGCGCTTGATTGGTTCAATCTGCGAGACAATTCTCATTTGAGAGTTGTTGTGGATGTCGAACTGTTGAGGTATACCGGAAATTGATCTCGCTACATTTTCATTTCGAATACCCATTGTTCACAAATACGCAGCCCAACAACGAATTGACAATATCGTGTTAAGATAACAATACGCTCTGATTCATGCATCTATATATATATACATAAGTAAGAATAATAATTATAAAAGTTTGCAGATTTTTGGCACTAAGGGTAGGTAGAAATTACCTTAAGTTTTGAGAAGGAAGAAAGATTAAGTGGAATTTTGGAATAACTTCAATCCTGCGTTTTATTGCTAAGTTATTCATTATTGCCGGAAAAGTTTAAGGTAGGTACTACTACAGCGCCTATTTCTATGAAATATCATTTATTTTAAATAAAAGCTAGTGACGTTAAGTATTATTAATTAATTAACATTGTTTATAATAAATAATACAAACGATATATATGAATCATCTTCAACAGCCAGTATTAACAGATAGGGAATCAAAAGCCCAGATGAATTTGTCCACTGCTGAATATATTCCTCTTCCAAGACTGGGGGGATTTGCGCCGTCTCCCACCACGCTGGCCCAATAGGGGTTGGAGGGAATATACATTAATAGAACACGTTATTATCCAATTAGTTTTAATAAATTATATTTCATCATTATCTCAATTTAACAAACAATTAAGATGGAGTGGTAAAAGAGAAGGATTAGTAACTTAAAAATGAGAGAGGTTAATTTTTTAATTAAATTTTGTGTATATTGTATTCAAAAAGGCAAATGTACATTTACATTCAGAATTCCCGACTGTGGTTTATACAAATATTTGTCCACTGCGTGGATCGATCCTGCGGCTCTCTGCACTGACGTCAAACATTCGGAACAAACTCCGTGTTGTAGCATTCAAATTTAATTATCAAATGTATTAATTTACAATTTTCAACGTTAATCGAAAATTCATTATGTTAATACACATATTTTAATTAAAGGTTTATAGTACTCATTATTTTTATTTTAATAGCTACAATGAACTAAGAAGACTCCTTAATTAGAAAATTCCTTAAGTCCGCTGGGCTGTTTACCGTGGACCTGGTGATGGTCGCAATTAGTTGTTTGTAATTGGGTTTCAACTATAGCTGAAATGATGATGATGAATGACCTAACTAAGAGATAATTTCACAATCAGATAAGAGTAAAAGATCGAATAAGGCGTAATATGCTTGGCTCCGAATACTTTATTTATAATTGAGAGCCGGAATATCGCAATATGAAAGATAGTTTAAAATATAAAATTGTTCGCTTTTCTAGCTTCAATATTCAATTTGGATTAGACAAAAACACAAACCAATGCTTAGGCTCGTCAGCTTTCATTTTAAATCACCAAAACCTCAGTGTGTTAAAAATTAATATTGTTATTCATAGTTTGTTTGGCATTGATTTTCTTTCAGACTAAACTATTTTGTATTAGCAATTAACATAAGGACCACAGAAACAATTCATAGTTTCTTTATACAAAGCCAATATTATTTCTGCAGTAATTATAAACAAAACTAAAAAAGCAGAAATAATTATTCCCTTCTTTACTTACTATTTTATGGTTTAAAATTAACTATATTTTTTCTCTTTTTCAAACAAGAAAGAAATGCTAGGTTATAAACTTTACTTATGCTTGGTTGAAAACTTTAGTCCGAAGTTAAAAATAAATGTTAGTATATGTACAGTTAATAATTTTTTTAATTTTTAACGAAAATAAGATTGTTTATGTTAGTTTCGAATTTGTTTTGTACTGAAGTATTAAATTTCGAATACAAATTCATGGTATCTAATAGAGGGGGCCAGTATAGACAAACGTTTAAAGTATTACTTGTTCTGTTTAGTCAGTGATACTAAATATACACATTAGCAATTTATATGATATTTGAAATGAATAAATATGAAAGTGTATTTTACAAAAAAAACATACAAATATGTTTTATTTTCAGCGGTATCATCATACGCGTGGGAAGCTTTTCTCTGAATTTTCTTGAATAATTAGCCGGTACTTTTTACGTT
This sequence comes from Pachliopta kotzebuea, assembly GCA_018246255.1. NCBI lineage: Eukaryota > Metazoa > Arthropoda > Insecta > Lepidoptera > Papilionidae > Pachliopta > Pachliopta kotzebuea. Next base: position 14,730 of record DWLS01000841.1, read on the forward strand.
TCCGTTGGTTTGTGACGTTATTAGCGGGTCTAGTGAAACGAGACATCTAAAAATAGCCATCCAGATATGTAATGCTGGGATCTATTCAATACAAACATTTGCGGAAATAGGCGCCGTGACGTCACGCGGTAAACAATCCCGTATCACCGGTAGTAGTAATACTGCGTTAGAGGCTACGAGACTAGTAAGGCGTTCACCTGATGGTAAGTGATACACTTGCACATAATAATGTGGCGCTATAAAATGGAATACAAAGCACCACATTGCGCTCGTCGTCTTGACATAAGCTGTTAAGTCTCATCACTACAGTAATTTCACTAGCTTACAGCACCTTTTAAACCGGAACACAGAAATGTTCGCACAGTACTGTTTGTTGGTTGGAGCTGCGGCGGCACAAAGACTTACTACTAGTAAAATTAAAAAAAAAATGCTGTTCCCTTGGTAAGTTCCTGCATTTATTTAGTATTATTTTAGTGTACATAATTTAAATTTGGTCCTTTATAGAGAAGGCCGCCTGAATACTTTGGCAACTTGGCACTACAGCTTTCCTTTGACGGTCGAAAACTCATTGGCAGACCCAAGATGAGGAGGAAAAATGTAATGGCAAGAGACTGATGACGATGTCGAGGATGCTGACCTATCACTATATCGGATAGTGGCTAAGAAAATATAGATTTTAGTGTACATAATTTCATATCAAAATTACGTATTTATGTCAAACAGTGAAGAATGTTATCACGAGGAAACCGATCTAGAAAGTTTTCTTCCTTATGTGACTTATAAGACCACATCGCCCAAGAAGTGTAGGCTTTGACTCTTATTGAGAACAAGCACTGTACCAGCTGTGGGAAAAAATAAGCTGCTTAGTATTTATTCAATTATTAATTTGGTTTTTAAAAAGTGAATAGGCATTTGCTAGGTTAATGCGCTTTACCAACATAGACCAGATCATCACTTAACACCAGGTGGGACCGATTGATCTGTACCTTTATAAAAAATATATTAAGTTTAAATATATTCCGACCGATACATATATATTTTTATTTATTTTAACGTCATTGAAACATTTAAAATTAGAGTTCAATAGGCGGAGTTAATGCCTATAGTATTCTCTACCAGTCAACCTAGGAGGTGGAGATGCTGTGGTAAGTGTGAAAGTTAGATTTAAAGCCTTAAAAATGAGGTACGTATACTTACTTGTATAATACATATACTTAAAATACTATATATAAATACAGAAGAAAGTAAATATGTAATCAAAAATATGAAATATATATATAAGGCCGGGATTATTTTTATGCGCCTTGCTCCGCTTTAGCCCTTACGGTATCGATCGTAGTTATTTAAGTGGTACGGTACTCGCGGCCGGCCGGTACCGTCTGTACTACGCTGATAAGGTCACGAAACTACTTATAGTCAGTAAGCAATAGCAATCGAGAATAAATTATGTTAAGAATTAGTTCCTTCAGTAAATCTTGCATGAATTACTCTAAATACCATCACAAAGCTGATCGTTGATTACGTAATATATTTATTTCTTGCTTTTCTCTGATATTATTATTCAGGGGTTTTTAACTTATATTCACGTCATTTAAAACTTATGCTATCTTATCATCTACCATTTCATAACCTGTACGTACACATATGTGTATAGAGTCACATTTACATGTTCTTATTTCTATTATTTACTATAGTACATATACTTTGATTATATATCATGAACTTGTTGCTAACTAATTTACATTTTATTAAATCGTTTAAACTATCAGTATGTATTCTTAGGCCTGTTTCCTGTTCAAATTTATACCGTAACGTATTATGAATGGGACACTCCGTTAGTAAGTGAGGAACCGTTTCCTCCGCAGCACGTACTACACGTATGTAATATACTGGTGGTAGGTCTCTGTTGCCGCTAGCCCCCTAGTCTTGAGCTATCAAGAATAGGACTAAGGTAAGCCCAGTATGTCGTAGAAGGCGACTGAAATGGTTTTTGGGTTCGCGGGCTTTGAGGGTGGGGGTCCTCACTGTCCATTGAGTGAGCCCGGGTCGCACTACAAGTACGAAGTAGTTTAGTATTTTGTCGTAACATACTGTTCATGCTGGGAAGGGTAACAGCTCTTCCCAGGATATGCTTAGCAGCAGTGCAGGGAGGCATCGGTGAGTTAGATAGGAGATCCCGGGGCCTTACGCAATGCACCAAGGATGACCACCGAGGGGGTTTCAGTGGGTATAAATCCCACATAACCCTGACTTCCCACCAGTAGCAGGGTACCTTTTGAAGATTTCCCACGCAACTAGAAAAATGGTCTCTGTTTCCAGAGATCATCTAGGTACACCACAACCGACAAACAGTACTGTGCAAACATTACTGTGGTCCAGTTTGAAGGATTCTTAAGCTTGTGAAATTACTGGGGCAATGAGACTTAATACCTTATGTCTTAAGACGACGAGCGCTGTGTGGTGCTGTGTATCAGCTTTACCAGCGCTTCGTTATTATGGGCAGGGGTATTACTAATTATCAGGTAAATGTCTCGTTGGCACGAGGTCTGTATTACCGAAGACTGATAGAAACCACGAAGACTATTTTTTCTGTCAAATAATAATGTACTGTAACTAGTTAAATTACTTGTGTGAAGAGACTTAACATCTAAAGAACAATCTGATTTCATAAGAGCGCAATGAGGTCCTGTGTAAACGTCCTAAGTATCGATATATTACCATTACCACTATTTTCATTATTTTTATATGATACATATGAAGCGATGTACGTTATGGCAAGTGATACGCTAGCTCATAATAAAGTGAAAGTGATTAAGTGTCTACAGTACCATATTGCACCTTAGGACATACGGTGTTAATCTCGTTACGCTACTAATTTCACTAGCTACAGCACTCTTCAAACCGGAAAACAGTAATATTAGCACAGTACTGTTTGGCAGCTTTATGTCCTAGATTTAATATAGTGAAAAGGAAAAGTTCTGATTGCTTCCTCCCCTACTTTGTCCGTCACAGCGGATAACTTACGTAACCGGATAAAATCAATAACAACCTCACTTTACAACTAGGCTAGACTTGTAAGTTTGTGCTTGATCCTATTTTTAACAACTTGACCCAAAAAGAGGGTTTTATATTATTTATGCGGGTGTTAAGCTAAACGAGGAAGACAGTTTTGATCTGACTTCAATATGTATGATATGTTTCTCTTTAAAATCTTCTCCACGACTTTATTGAACGGAGGCTTTTGTTTTCCTTTTATTTTATTTCTATTACATAAGAAATAATATACTGTTTTTATATCATCACGTTTTGATTGATGGATGCTCTTTTCTTGTTTCCATTAATTTTATTTTGATTTTTTATCATACTTATGAGAGCTCTCGTGTAGGAAACAATTTAAAATATTCCGGTAACTATTACGCTATCTTCGTATAGAAAGAGGCGACCAAGACTATAAAATACCAGGGACCATAATAATGCAGTTACAAAGCTAAACTGTAGACTCGGCGAGATTATAAATAACACAGATTTATACTTCAGTTAGCGTACAAGATATATATTCCACTTAAACGACTAATTAACATATTTCAGAAGCTGTGGCCATCATTAGTTTGTCAAGACTCTTAATATTTTAACCACTTATAAAATGCAAATACGTGAGAGTTCAGTTCACAAGGCGATTCTGAACAATGATGCTATTTCTTTAATTAAACCTTTTTTACCATGGGAATGCAGAGCTGTTTATATAAGATAAGGTCAAGAAATTGGCAATCTGCTGGGAACTGCTTTGAACGCTAGGGAGGTCCCAGTTCCGTCTTGAAACGGTTTCCCGCGACCTCTCCAAATACTGAGGACGATCCTCAAGGGTGTTACCGAGAGTAAAATTTCCATAAAACCCTAATTTCTGCTTAGAAGGCAGGGTATTGTATCAAAGATCCCCTTCCTGTCCCTTTGCCTAAAAAAAGGATATGTTGACCTTCTGTAACGTTTCAGCCACCGCTGTGTGGCAGAATGATATACTAAGTTCTATCTTTATCTTATCCCGATGTTTTGATATTTGAACGAGTAAGGAACTAAATATTGTTTTAAAGTTTTAATATAAAATTAGAAACCAATTTAAAAACAATTCGAAAGCCTTAAACATCTCTTAAAAGTTAATATTTTAAAGCTAAAATGGTTATTTTCAGCTCTTTAATATATTCATAGGTCTGAACGGAGCCATGGAATTGATTTGTTCGTATAAGTAATTATATTTGAACTGTTTACTAAGGGAAAGGTTAAAAAAATGCGATTTTATTTACTTTCAATGAATAACTGATGGACCATTTGACGTGTACTTTCGCATACTATGGATCATCTATTATACTTCACTGTGTGTTTAGTTTTAAAAAATAGAAAAGAAACTATACATGTTTTGTAGTAATTTGAATTCAATGTGAATTAGCTAAAAATGTAATTATTGGTTTAAAAGAACAATATAAACAGATATTTTAGCAATAATATGAAATTATATCGTTCTAGACCCATTCCGTAGATATCCGTTTTATAACTCCATGTAGATAATAAAATTTGTATTAAATGAGGTGAAAAATAATAAAGTGTCGAGTACTGCTTAAGGTAACGACTGCAGTTTATGTAACCGTAGTGCCGCCCTAATGAAACGGAATACACTTGGAGTGCGGAACAAGCGTGTTCCGAACAAAAGGGACATCCTGATACCTATCTATAGGTAGCTGAGTGCGCGATACAGCAAAGGGCTGCCGGACCGTCGGAAACTAAGCTTTAACACAAGGCGACAAGGTTGAGTTTATATGCAAAATGTAACTCTGTTTGTAAGTTTGGAGCGTTCCTGAATCTAAAGCCCGGTAGTTTTCAGTCAGTGCCGCGTGTGGCGCCTCTGTCGACGGTGGGCGTCGCGACGCTCCTGAAACGCGACCCCGCGCTCTGTCCCCCTCGCGGCAGGAAAAAAAAATGTACACCGCACAACGAAAGTGAAACAAGTATACGCAATAACCGTAGACGATAGTGTTAGAGACGTGGCAGCGGCAAGATGTAAACCCGCGTCCCCGGTTTACAAATAACGATACAAAAATAGTGATTTTATATGTGTTTTACGGTACATAACGGCATGGCGGTCTCCCATATGGAATAATTCGACATTACATATATGAAGCGTTTATATATCAACATGTTTATTTACCTCTCGATTTCCTAACGTTCCTGGAAAATTTTCCGCAATTAGACGTAGTTGGGGGGATAAATAAATTTGTTTCATTGCTCCATCATGATATTGCATCTCGTAATCATTAATAGATATAATTCTGTTTGAAAAACTTGTAAATCAAAATTCTCTCAAAATCGTGTAACGGAACATTAATAACTATAATAATCAATAACGGTGTAACAAAAACACATTCAGCGGTCATGTATTACCATTTTATTAAAACATTAAAAAAATCATTTCGTAATATTTTCATGTTAGACAGCTGTTCAAGAATGAACGAATCATAATTTTTCACTGTCACGAGCACCTCTTGAATTTTAATGGTGATGTTCTTTCGTTATTGTACCATCTCCAGATTATTTTTCCTTTTGTATGTTGAGTGTTTCGCCATTATATTTCATTTGTACATACAGTACCACCTGTGGCACAATTCCATTACCCATAATTTCGTCTTTGCAATTGAATTCATATACACTTAAATTATTTCTGTTATACCTTTATTTTCTTCATATAAAATATTGAAATGGTTTAACAACTTCCGCGTTAATTCCTTTGTAACAATATATACTTAAACTACAATTCTTTACTTAGATTCTTCATTCATCTTAAGAATAACCTTTTTAATGTTACTTAATGTGTTCATAATCCAAACACTGTCAATATAGTTTAGCGTGACCCATATTTGTAATAAACCACTGCATACTAGTACCGGAGTAATAACGCATCAGCGACTGCAAACTATTTGTCGATCGATTCAGGTGTATCGCAGGGCTTAAGGTCATATCCGGACCGCAATTCATTATTCAATAATATTTCGGAGAGAAATCATAATCTATAATATTTAAAACATTTTGTATACAGCAAAACTAATATGGTTCACATTAGACACGTTCCTGTTCTAGACCCAACAGTTATCCTTTTGTGTATATAGTACACTTCTTAAAAAAATAGAGAAAATATTATTTCTGGAGAAATATCAAAAAGGACATGTAACCCTTTTTTATAAGGATTTCTTCACTTAAATGTCCGATAGATATCGATTAAAGAAAACAGCATACTCTAAAGAAAAATAATTTTAAACATGGCGAACTAAATTAGAAGATCTTCTGTTGAGATGATTTGATACCTTATAAAGCAGAAATACCAAAAAATGCCTTTATCAGATACAGGAGTAATTATTATTCCATATTCAGGTTACTCTTTGATGTTATAGTTCAGGGAGTATCAAGTAATTTTCTTTCAGTTAATAAGATTACTACAAACATTCCTTCAATAAGGTTTCTTTACATCATCACCTAAATGTTCCAAAGCAAATATCGTATAACAAAATTAATCCAATATCTTCCTTATCATCGCCATAAATTTGTTCAGGTTCTGTGTCCACATTTTACTTGTAACAATTTTAGGTCGAATCTCCTGCGACTGGATTTTTATTTGTCTTATAAATTTAGCAAGAATAAGATCGACTTAAATTTTGTATTGGTTATTAAAAAAAAATCATCCGTCTTTGTCACGAATCAATCATTTTGAAGGTACTTAACATATTGTGATGGATCTGTTTGCTAAAGGAGCCAGAAATCGTTTTTGGTGAACTAATTTTCCCAAACACCTATACTTTGATCATTTCTCTCATTAATCAGGAGTTGCTGTATTTCGTAATAGTTGTACAATGCGAGTTATTTCTTTAACGAATTCCATGATAAATAGGTAGTGAAAAAAGAGAATTATTGGCAATAATATGAATATTTTAAAGTAAAATATTTTTTTAAACTGCGCTTAGTTCATTTTGAATTACATCCCCATATCCATTTACAATAATGCTAATTATATCATTGCTAAGTTTTTATGTATCAATTAGATTAATGTTATTTCAAAAAAACGGTAAATCAAAACATACAAAGTAAAATTAAAACGCAGTACCATTTGACATTTACCTTTTTTTGGTTTTCTTTCTTCTCTAAAATTCGTTGAATGCGTTATCCAACATTATAGTAACATCTATGGTCGTAATGCTAAAGTTCACTCATTCAAAATTTCCAACAAAAACTCTTTTGAATTCTTATCTTTCCCTCTGTCGTGCCTCTTTGTTCCCTTTTTTAAAAATAGACTGCTTTTACAAAAATGTCACTTTGATCGAAAGAACAATAGGGCTTTTTTCCCTTTCGATGTCCATTACTGACATTTCAACATATAGCCTTATATTACTGATTGATTTTTCCATTTACAGAGGAGTTTGATAAGCTTGACCTGTATTTGGATGGGTGACCATTAGTATAATTTATTGCTTATCGTTTCATGTTTCGGAGCAAACGTACTTTGAAATGATCTAGTACCGTTTTAATATTTCAAATGTTGTTTTTCTTAAGCAGAATTTGTTTAATAGAAACCTGATTTTTAGGATTTCTTTAACTCAATATACAAAGTATTGTCCGACTCCCAAAACTATTTAAGAAAAAAGTAATTTAGTGCTTTAAATATTTAATGGAAGAAATAAACTTCATAGATACGTTTTCCGATCAGGGTCAAATTTTGTTGTTCCCAATCTGACTATATATTGAACAAAGACTATAATTCAGTAATCAAAACAGACGGTAGTTCGAACTGCACAGTCATGAAACTCTCGAAGAATTAATATTGTTGGCCGGCACTACGTTATAATGGGAATCAGATTTATTTAATTTATATAATTGGCAGATATTCAACCGATATCTTGTAATTTAAACACTACATCATAATACAAACGAGTCGTTTCAAGGCTATACTTTGTTTATGAACATAACATCCCTTTACAGAAGAAATTAATTTATAATTTATACAGATCATCAGATTATCCGCCTGACAATGAATGAATGAATAAGGTTCAAAGGAAAATGTAATAATTTTACTGGAATTAAAAATTTCATTTCCGTTGTTGATATTATTAGTTGCTTTTATTAACGATTCCTAACTTTCGATATTTTTAAAGACCTCACATAAAACTATTGTGATAAGAAAAACTTAACAGAATGAGATCATAATAAACTATCAAACTAATGTATCCATTTTAAGTAAATGAATATGAATCCTCAAATTTAATATCATTACTTTCAGCAGCTAAATAGATATAAGATAAGATTCCACAAGTAGATGAAAATGTCAGGAAGTGTGAAAAGGTACAAAGAAGTTTTGAAGGAATTTGTGTGAATTTTTTTTCAAAATTCCCTTTAGATTTTTTTGTAATTAATAAGGTTTTTTTAAATAGTAACAAATTGTCACATTGTAGATGACGACGAAATCTATGCACTGAATTAGTTAGACATAGGTACGAGAAGTTTGCGTGCGAATAAACAATTTCACACGCTCTCGTTAGTGAATGAAATATCATCCATCGATAAACTTTACATCTCAATAACACGCTACAACTGTAGATGTTACAAGTTTACGACTTAAATTATATTTAGTGTGTCCTTGTACCGGACTTATAGTACAATCCCGCATTGCGTTGTCTTTTGTAACATTTTATAGTTTTCGCCACCGTGCTGTTGGAATTTTTGTTATATCTTCTAACACTCTACTACGATCATTAACGGTGGCTTTGGCTATTGTCTGTTTTTCTTTATCGTTCTTAGAACTCTACGAGCCATTAAAAATTCTGAATTTATTGTAACTTTTAAATGTGTTCGAAAAATTTTAACGCTAATTTTAATATTAGCTTCCTTTGGAATAATAATGAAAAAAGTAAAGTGAAATTGAACTGATTCTTTGAAACCTGTTAATATTCCTGTTATCAGTGGTCTAAAACACCAACATTAAAAGGATTAAATTAATTTAAATAAAAATTATGTAGCAACATATGTTGCTTTTAAAAAACTTAGCAGTTTCTTTTATTATGATAACTAAAATTTCCTTTCTAATTTATATTATTTCTTGCATAAGTATTAAACAATTATAATTCTTGGGGTACTGCTGTAAAGATAGATTTTAAATATAATTAATCAACTGTAAATAGACTAAAAGTGAAACGTTTCGTGTAACTTTCTTTTTACATGTTAGGATTTAATTAAAGTGTCTAGATGTTTGATATTTTTCTTACTAGATATGACTTTAATTTGTTCTTACGACGCTACGACAATCTGCCTTAAGAACCGACTCTAGAAATGACTCGATTAATGCAACTCTCGCCTTCAGTAACTTCGTCTACGCCGTTCAATCTTATTTGCTCTGTGCTAACATCGTCCTTCGCCTCCTCGCCGTCTCTTCAATTTAATATTCTCCTACCCCCGTACTCGGAAATTTTAAATGAAGAAATATTTCATAAAAGAAATGACGTTTTTTATAAAGCTTAATCCTTTAGTCTAAACTTTTCTACTGTTTTATAACACAAGTATAATAAACACTGTGGATTTAAACTAAATGTAATCGATTGTTGTTAGCTCTCATTCTTATTAAAAACAGATATTTTTATTCACTCATATTTAGTTTAAAATTTTTGTGTTATTGGATTCTCTGCCGTGGGATTCGATTCAATTGTCAACCAGAATACAATGCTTTTAAGGCGGAACTTCAGATTCCAATGATTTGATGGAATCTGACATTAATAAAAATGCTTTAAATGTCTTTCATTAAGTATTAATTCAAGTTTTTGTGGACATCAAAATATTATTATATAAATTGACATAGTTGAATTCCTATTTTTTTTTATTTCACCTGTTCAGGATGGAGTATCCGAAACATAAACCTCGGAAGCTTGTTTAAGTGCTTCTGCTTTATTATTTTAATTTCAGTTGTCATTGTTAAGGTTATAACGTATTCCTAGATTTTGTTAAAGTGTTATATAGAACAGTCCGTTGTCATAAATCCGGTTTCACGGGTATTACCGACAAAGGAAGGACGTTTGGTACAGCATGTGTGACGAGGCGTTTACGTGGTGCAGTGTCTGGTTACCTTCGCGTAGGCTGGATATGGATTGCGGTTAGATATAGCGGCTTGAATTATGTATGGCTGTGAACCTGCGCCCCGCGTTAGGGAATAATTTATTCGTTATACTATGCCCCAGTTCAGAATTAATATCAAAGCTGCTAATATCTCTTACGACATAATTTTTTTTTAAACATAATTCATCGCTTTTCATCTGTTCATATATCATATCATAAGAATACTACTTTGTCTAATTAAATCAAAATATCGCCGAGTTTTAAATAATCAATAAATAAGTAAACGTTATTCATGAAATTTAAAATTATTACTAGATATTGCAATCAGTTATAAAATGTAGAGTTAGTACTCTTCTTAAATACATAACAACATTCCCAAAGAAAGTAACCAAAAAGACGATGCCAAAGACAAGTGATAAGTGAAAACAAATGATGCGGAGGGACGGTTTGAAACTAAGGCTGAGCGATCCGAAGCCGGCTTCTATCAGTCTGTCCTTCCACGTCTCTGATGACGATGACGAGGCCACTGACAGAGGCGGCAGAAGATCAAGAAGTGCAGTCGACGATGTCAACATGTTGCCATTTAATATCTCTGCTCAGGTGAGTGTTAAGAAAGTTATATTTTTAATGTTTGAATACATTGTTGCTAGAGTACTTCTGGTTGACCATCCATCATAACAGCTACTAGAGCTCTCAAACGCTATTTTTGAAAGAAGAACTAAAGGTTGTAGTTTTTTTTTCAAATCAATTGCAAGATTCTAAAAACATTAGCTACAAATTGATTCCAATTAGATGGATATTCACATACAATATGAAAGGTAACAGTTTCACTTATTAGTTATTTATATTATTTATTAGCGGAATCATTAATAACTTCAACATAATTATCAAATAGTATGAATAGTTGAAAAGGAAATTGTCTATAGAGAATATTGAAATTTTAATAAGGAGCTTCAGAGGGGTTGAAATTATTACGATAGAATTTTTACTCGAAAATATATTAATTTAACCGGCTCACTCTAAGTGCCGCATTGCATGGACTGGGAAGTGCGTGGGCTGCAAGGGGAGGTAGATCGATATGCAACTATGTTAGCTTTGAAAGGTTTTTTTTTAAGAGAGAAATGGAATACTGCTATGTATGTGCTCCTACGCCTTTTACGAGTAAAAGGTA
>DWLS01000842.1:0-26014 GCA_018246255.1 Pachliopta kotzebuea
TAACAAAATATGTGTATATGTATAAATAAAGATGATTGTAACAGTAAGTTGTGCAACGCCGAGACAAACCCATAAGGGTTAGCGGCGTTATAGCATTTGTTTGTAAAAAAAAAACGAAAGTATTAATAAATAAAAAAAAATTAACACCTTCATAGTTTACTAACAGATACCTTTATACACAACATAGTTTAATTTGATTTTATTTGATCTAAAGACCAGAAAAAGAAAACTAAAGTCTGTTTTATAACACGAATTTTTAAGATAATAATTTTTTTCTTAAAATGATAAGAAATGGTGATTATCAAAGTCATAATCTTACAATAAATTCAACACTTAGTCTAATGTAATTTAGATTATTAGTTAAGTACCTATGAACATCGTCTCCGTTTTATATACTTATATGATATAAAAATTATTTAGACTAACTGATGGCCACCATGTGGTCTATGCGGTGTTGGTTAAATTGCCTACCGGAAGCGTGCGTTCTCCCAACCCTTTCCTGTCACTACATAAACCGTTTACAATCAAAAATTACCTTAATCGCTGGCAAATGGCAGCTTAATTGCAAACGTTTTAAATATAAAATTTTATTCATGTAATTGTTTATTTAATTCTTGTTTTGTTGTTGTCTTTGTCCAGCAGTAGACATCTAGTAGATGCTGATAAAGAAGGATTACTATAAAAATACGTTTTGTTTATTTTTACGTGTTGCTAAACGTTTGAAATTTGCTGTATCACAAATCATAAATTTCTTGATTCTTAGTTAGTTGAAGGTCTATGTTGCTGGAGTCCGCCTAGGTTTTAGCATGCGGCAGTAAATTTCCCATGTAATATTAATTTACATAATAATTTTTGGTTTACAACGGACTAGTGGTAGGTCCCTGCTGCTGGAGACCATCTGGGTATTTTTCGGATGAGGATAGCGCTTTTGGTCCCATTGTCGACCATGAGGGCTTGCGGATCCACACACAGCAGCTCCTATTTCTACCGCCAAATAGTAATGTGCGAACATTACTGTGTTCTTGTTTGAAAGATTCTGAATGTTAGTAAAATAACTGGAGTGGTAAGACCTAAGTCCTTATGCCTCATGCTGACGAGTGCAATTTGGTGCTGGGTCTTAACCAGCGCCGCGTTGTTATGGCCAAGCGTATCATCTACCATCAAGTGAATGCTTCACTCGTCATTATATATTACTATTGTTTATTCATTAAACTACTGATCGAGATCTTTTTTAACTGTCAGTAATATCACGTGAAGTTCGTTACAATCGATGATGCGTTATAGAAATAAGTTCTAAAGACGAATCGGGACCCCGCTGTTCTTTAGAGTACTCGAACCTCAATGTTTTTATTCGTTGGCCCTACATAAAACGGGTGAAGTGGCTTATACAAAAGTTGGTAAGAGGTAAAGACCGTATGTAACTTCGTAATTGGTCACTTGAATTTAAGGGAACCTTTCCGGTTATGCCACAGAGCTACTAATCCCAGATCAGACCCAGAGAAACAATTCATATACAGTCTAATTGAATTTAAAATCGATACCATTTCACCGCATTACAGAATTTTTAAGTTTTAAAATCTTTTAATACAAATTTAATCAATAATCTATGATATTACACTAGAGTAATGATCTTAAATATCTTTTTTGCGTTAAAGATTGGTTAACAGATGACCTTAATTACTTGTGATAATTATTAAAAGTTATTCTGAATATGAAACAACAGCAATGTAGTTTTATGCGAAGTATTGATCATCAACTTGATGTCAAATTCAGATGTATTTATATTATTATTATATATTATAAATTATTGTTAAAGACTATTTTTTATTATGATGTTTATACTATTATTCCACTTATTGTTATTGGAGTTCTTTTTTGCTTGTTATATATTTTAATAATTGCTATTATGACATAGGTTATGACACCTATGCATTTTACTCAATGCTTCTGTTGTTAAAGAAGACTAAATATGTACGTTTTAACAGTAAGTAGTATATATATAAATGTCCCATATATTTTGTCGTTACAAATACAATGTTTTTTACCTTTTTCTTCCTTTTTCTTTTAAATTTCTTTCCCTTTTCTCAAACTATGAATCAGGGAAAAAGTGATTACTAGTTTTTACTATTTGTTTACTTTTATTTCTTTTCACAGTATTCCTTTTAATCTTATCATAAATTTTATCAGCATCTTTTATTACTCGTTATTACAATTTCGCTTATATTCTTTTTGTCTTTTTGACCAATCTTATTTTTATATCTATTTTTACCTTAAATGTATTGGATAATATGTAATTTGTAAAATATTGTCTTCAGCGTTAGGATCATAAATACAAGACGGTAGGTGTTTGTGTTTAAATTCGTGTATGACACCTCTTGGATGTTCGTAGGTCTACAAGGTCCGGCCTCGAGCGGTAGGTATTGTGCAAACAGAGTAAAGCCGGTAAGCGCCCGCGGCACCGCGTATTAAAGGTTTCATGCGCGCATTACAGGTGAAGTGGCTGCCTATTGTGTAACAGGAAGTGAATTTTAGTCTTAAATAACAATCGCTTCCGTTTGCCTCAAAATAATTGAAAATCCGTGAAAATGCTAAACGGTTTAAAAATTGGATGTCTTTAATGCTTGTTGAAACCAGTTTCGCTTATTTTTTCAACAATGAAATGCAGGATGCATACAAGAAGTAAGTGATACAACTGTTCATTATAAACACTGGTTATGATGTTGAAGCACCAAATTGCGTTCGTTACCTGGAGACAGGAGACATAATAATTCTCGTTACTCCCCGTTAACAAAAATACCATTGTACTACTGCTACTTGTAATGAATGATAACAGACATCTAAAAATGGTTGCAAGAATTGAATGATAACTGTTATAATTAAAGTTATAATAATAAAAGAAAAATAATTGATATCTCTTCACTTAGTTAAGAGGAAAGTTGTCTTTGGATCCGGATGTTAAGTTACGGATTTAAATTAGTCATTTAACTATTTTAGAACAAACAAAAAGTTTGATGGCAGGATTTTTAAAATGAGTTTTGCTGCCGCTATAACTAAATTAACTTAAGATTCTTATTATTGCATACGCTTTGAGTTAATAAGATAAAAACTGAATAATTAGAATGCTTTAGAAATAATATGCGAGGTCCGACACGGATTCGAATCCGAGACTAAGTAGAGAAAACTTATAAACTCAGTTTATAACGTGATTCATCAATATTATATGTAATATTATCAAATGTTTTCATCGGCAACAAATTAACTAGACCAGCGTGAATTATTAAGAAGCAAAAAAAAGCGTAAATCAAAGTAATCGGCTGCGCTTGGGCGTATGTGTGAAATTCCATGAGGTGCGGGAGGGTTGAGAGGGAGGAGAGGGTGTGTGCATGGAACTCATTACTGGCACGTGACACGCCACCCCCATGCTACATTTCGCCAATGAGTTATTGAGTGCTGCGATGCTTCACGTGTTGACTCTTTGCCACTGAAATATCGTACGCGAAGAAAATTTTAGTCCACTGATAACTGGTGGGTCCATTAATGCAAGTCAATACTGCAATTTACTGTTAAGGTACTTTAAGTACTTAGTTTAGCTAGACAGCAAAATAAGTCGCAGTTTATTTATTTTTAAACACATTGTGTAAAGGCAGGACTTTGACTTATCTCTCAGTTAAATGGTGCAGAAATGTAATGAGGTAAATGCATATCTTTTTCATCATGACTGAAACTGATTAGATTTCTCCACCGGTCATTGGTTTACAGTAAAGTATTCCATAAAAGACTGTATGGAGGGGGTCTATATCCAATAGTGGGCCTCTGTTGGTTGATGAATAGCAATAGTTCTACTAAATATAGTCTCATAGTTCTGTTCCGATTTAGAGATTGCTATAATTGCCAAGAGCTTTTTTTCTAAAATAAATACAGTATTTAACGTGAACATAAGTACGTATGTGTGTCACGTGATATAATTAAAAGTGAACCTTTACAACTGCGTACACCGCGCGCTGTCTGCCGCCGGCCCATTGTTAATTGCTTCTGATTGATGATGCAATACAAAACGTCAAATTACCCGCCGTACGCGGTTCGAATCCGCGGGAGGCGTCGCAGTCACACAGTTTTCCAGCCGAAACCGCCCGCCGTATTTTTCTAATTGAATCTCATGTGTGATTTATTATTGGTCTGATGATGTATCATTCTTTCAACAGCAGCCGCGGCGCACCCCACGGGCTTGCGGCACAAATTATCGCTACAAATGTTCACATCCGCGCTTTTTAACTGCTTTTTGTACCCCTGCATTTTCCCCTCGTCCGCTTTTTTTATTAAACAACGAAATAGATTTCTTTTTTTGTTGAAAATGTCGTTAAATAGTTTAATATAACAAAGTACTTAAGCTTTAGTGTATACATTCACTTTTTGAAGTTTGTTCCTTTAATATTTTAATGTGCATGTTTATATCAACTACAAATCGCTAGAGATCTAGAAAGGCGTGTCCTTTTGCAACTAGAAAGTAGTGTGCAAATGTTACTGTATTCCGTTATGTAAAATTCCTGGGGAAACAGCGATAGGTCTCTGTTGTCGGAGGCCGTCTATGTAGATACTACCGCAGGTCCTGTTTCTGCCGATAAACAACAGTGTGCCGCATATTACTGAGACTGAGACTTATCACTCCATGCCTCAAGGCGACGACAACAATGTGGTTCTATGTATACTATCTTGACCAGCGCCATGTTCTTATTGACAAGCATATCAGTTACCACCAGTCTTTGAGACTTAATATCTTTTGTGACTGTGTATACCATACTAACTAGCGCTTTATTATAAACTCGTCTCGTAGCTTAGATGAATTAAAAAAATCAGAATTTCAACCTGAAAAAATCTCATTTCAAAAATATATTTAAAATGGCCTAAATCTTGTACGAGTTTCATCAACTTAAAATAAAATAAACTTTGTTCTATCTATATAAATAATACATGCAAATGTTACACACGTCTTACTACACGTGGATTTTATTTTAACTTCGAGGTGGAAAGCAAGAGACATTGTCATGTCTCTAACAAATGCATTCTCAGTGTCTTCTGCTCGGTGTAGTGGTGCTGGCGCTTTTAGTGGAGCGTCATCAGCTAAAAGTGACGAATTTCCACCCGTTGGGCACATTGTGCTACACTCCATTGTTCTACTCCAGTTGAAGTTCCAGTTCACAGGTGTGGGGATAATGCAGTGGCATTTACTAATGAGGAATGTCGATCCCGTCCAGAGGTTTTTTTAAAATAAAATACAACTCATATGCTCGTGGTGCACCGTGATAATCAACAAACTAGGCTCTAGATGACTACCAACCTGTATTGGGCCAGCGTGGTGGGAGATGGCCCAAATCTGCCCATTATTGGGGGAGGCTTATATCAAGCGGTGGACGACTATAGGCTGATGACGATAGTGCTACATTGCGCTCATCGCCTCAGGATATAAATTGTTAAGTCTATTTGCTGTAGTAATTTTACTAGTTATATCGCATTTTCTACCGGAACATAGTTAAGTCTGCACACTCTTATTTCATAGCAGAAATGTTGCAATAGTATTTACGTAGACGGCCACAGGTTACGGAAACTTACCACCATAAAGGTTTCTACATTTCGTTACAAATTATTGACCTTCAATAAAAGCTTAATTCAGAAGATAATAAAGGTAAAATTTTCAAAATAAAAACTTCATTAAACACCGGGTCAAATTGAGGGGCAGCAGCAATATAAATAGCGTAGTATAGAGGCGGACGGGCGGCTCACCCGCTAGGGTTGGCACAATGCTCTCGCGATTTCCGCACCGCTGGGCGGTCACAAACGCACGGGCACCTCGTCTGCGACGGCGGCCCAGTGAGCTCCGGGCTCCCTCGCCTATGTCTAATGTGACGTACAAACTAGGGCTGTCATCTAGTACTAATAGTTTGTTAACAACAAAAAGGTTTCATGTAAATAATAAAAATCATCTCAATATACATTTTCATGCACGGCGATCTGCTGTGTTGTTACATATTTGGTTTCCCTTTTATTAATAAGTACAAAGTTTTTTTATAAAATCTAAAAGTTTTTTTTTTCATCACAGGGTTGCTTGCAATTATTCCCTTATCAGTATGTTATTAAAAAAAAACAGTAATACACTTTTAATTTAGTTAAGCATTGGCAACAACTATCAAAAAAATGGAATAACTATTCTTTTGCCTTTCGTAATGATCGTATAGGTACAATTTAGCAACAAAATTCTCTTCATGAAGTATAGAAACTAAAGATAATTTTTTTACTTTTTTGACACACCATTTGTATATAAAGGGAATAATCAATCTGGCAAGTTGTACTTGTGTTGTTAACTTTTTGAATTAAATATCTCTGTTGGAACAAGAGATATATTCACACGTAACAATTGTATTAAGAATACTTAAACGTGTCCATGCTGCTATGATTAAGTGTGAGGTAAAGATTATTTTTGACTTTCGTAAAACCGATATGGTAGTGATAAAAAAATTGTGTGTAATATGAATGAAATGTGTCGGGCCCTGGGTAATGTGGGCAAGCGCGCCGCGGCTCCCTGCCGAGTCATTGTGTGTTCGCGCCGCGCCGTGTCACACGACGACGCCTTTCAATAAAATTTTTGTTTTGCACAGCTCTTAATTATCTTGATTAGGAGTGTTAAATCACTCCCATTCCTGCTTTCATTTAGATTTTAGTTTGATTTTCTAAAAATCTGTTTTTGGTATAATAAGAAATTTATTTGTTTAAACTCCAAACAGGATATGAAGCATTAATGTGACTAATTACAAACTTTTCTTGTAAATGCTTCAATGTGTTAAATATCTACTAAACCATATACGAATCAATCAGTACTTGTCTCATTATTACTAAACCAATTATTTTAAAGCAGTTTACAAATGGTTGGTGTTGTACACAGGAAAGAGGGTCTAGAATTTTATGCGCGCGGTAAGTTACATAAGTTTCTATAACGACGCATAAAATTGGGGCCAATTGGTGTTTTCCAGCGGCAATTATATTTTAACCGACGCGGAATGGTGGAAGGTGGGAGGCAATGTATCGTGACCGGCAGTACACGCTCCGACGGTTATGGTGTAGTTAATAGTTCCCACATAAGAATTGTACGGCACATAACATATGTACGTAGTTAGTGGTCAACGTTTGGCCTGTATTATTATTACATTATTAACTTAACAATTAGACGCTACTGCCGGTTTGTCATTGCACTCATCACCTTTGGATGTCTAGATATCTAAATATAGCAATGTTGAGGTATTGCTATAAGAAAACCAAAAACTATGGATACACTCTTAATAAAACAATGAAGTAAACTAAATATTAAAAAAAGCAAATACTTCGGCTAAAATATTGTATATTACTACTAAAATTAACTTTTTGAAACATCCTCCTTCTCAAATTCTCTTCTATATGTTTTAAGAGTACGAACATATGTAATATACTGACAAGTTTTTTTTTCTGTTTGTTCACTGGAACTCCAATGCAAATGTAGCACAATGAGTTATTGAAGTATTTATTCCACAAAAATTTGATATTGTTCGTAAAACTAAATGTTATTTATAACAAAATTGCACATGTAAGGTGTCTAATTAAGATGGTATATACATTACCACATTGTGACGCCTTTAGACATAAGGTGTTAAGTCTTGTTATCCCAGTAATTTCACTAGCTTACAATACCTTTCAAATCGGAACCGTCTAAGTACCGCTGCAGCAGTACTTAGACGGTCTTCGGCAACAGAGACCTTCTGCCAGCAAATGTAATAAATAACTTCGAAATATTTAAATGCTTCCTTTGATATAACCTTAAGGGTATTTATTACCGTAACCTGGTGACGTCAGCTGTAAGACATTAGGGTGCGGCACACGCCGCCTTTTATAACTGTAACTATAAAAAGGCCAATGGAGATATAAAACGCACATCTCCTGCGGCTAACCTAATGGTGGCATTTACTTTGATCCCGTTCTAAACAAATAAAATGGTCAATTATACCCCTGTGGATCTGTGGAAGACAATCGTAACAGGTGGATTTTCGATATTTTTTCCCTCACCGGCTGTCGTGTTATGTTTAGGCAATTAACAACGTTTAATGTTCAACCTGCTGTTGTCTGTTCATTCATTAATATATTTTTTTTAATTTGATTTTTGTAACCTTAATTAGAAACGGAATTGTTGTTTCTTTTCAAATTACACATCACAAATTTATCTTCACATATTAATAGCTCAGTATGCAAACGTAAAGAAATAACAGGTTACATGTTTCTTTATTTTTAATTGGTTATGTGTATTCCTAACAGACTTACTATCGTGTGTAGATTTTTCAAATTTTGTTCTCTTTAAGTTGAACGGTTATTAATTAGAAATACAGAAACATTATTGTAAATATGTTCTATCAGAAATATTGATAGAAGATATAGAAAAATATTACTGTTATATTTCGTAATTTTTACTTGAAAGAGCTATAAGACCAGAAGGACGGTCCTCTGGAGACAATATGAATGAACGAAGATAAAAATACACTGCACCATATTGTGTTCATTGCCTGAACACACGAGATTTTAAGTCATTGTTATTTCATTAGCCATAACACAGTAAGGTATGGTTGAAACAGGCGCGATGCTGTGGTACCTACTCAGTCTCCGACATCAGAGACTCTACATATATACATATTCTGGTGATGATAGCGCTGACTCGTCTAATATGATGTATACAGCTCATCTGACGCTGGGCACGAATTTTTCTTAACATGTATGTTGATTATGTATATGTTTAATTAGGAGAGTCTACTCGGTTGTCGAAGACGGACTCGGGTCCGTTCTTCGATCACCTTCTTCTGTGTCGGACGCTCTGGACGAAGAGAACCGCCCCGTAATGTTATTATATATACTGCCGAAGCAAGTACAGAGACTCCGTGTACTGGTCGATATTTCTTGACGAATATGTTAATAGACATTTGTGTTATATATCTTGTATATACGTATGTTTCAGCACGTCTCCGGTAAGATAATATATGGCTTTCATTAGCGAAACAAAATCGAATTGTTTTCAGTTTAATGTAGCGTATAAAATACGGCTTAGTTAGGTGGAGTATCACTCACTGTATCGGAAGCGGTGTCGCGGCTCGCCGACACCGCAGCGCGCTGACTCACACCGCATAGTCTACAAGCTATGAACAATTTACAAAACCAATTATTATTATTAAAAAATAAACATGTTTTTAGGAATCGTTCTAAAATATATATTACCTAAACTATGCTATTGCAAATGCACTTAATCGATTTGAAATATAACAACACTATAAATTGAAACACAAAAATCTCTGCCCATTAAGTATAATCTACATTCAAATTATTAGCCTTTTTAACATATTTTAAAAGTTTAGTTAATATATGTATAAAAAGTTCTATTAGCTACCAATAACACTATTTTAGCTATTACTTTTCAAATATCTATAATCTTTATTAAGCAAAAAAAATTTGCAAAATATTTCTAAGTCCCAGACTTCTGCCAAGTTTTCACTTATGTCACAGAAGTCTCTCAGAATGATCTCTCACAAAGTTTTCCGCTAATCAATTTTTTATTGGTATTACTTGATACATAAATACTTTTAACTTTACACTATTAATTGCATAATTATAAATAAATATTAAAAAAAGTTATGTAGTACAATATGATTAATTAAAACAATAAAATTAACTGTATCGTTATTTGTAAATGCTTTATTTACTCTTTGTTACCTCTATGTTTTCTAGTTCTCATGTATAAAGACAAACACAAAAGAGAATATAAACTCCTTTATTCTTTTAATCAAACTATTTGCACAAATTATACATGTCAGGTCTATTACAACTTATTTTATTACTATAATCGAATACACGTAGAAATTACTCTCGCGACAAATTACAATTTTAGTACTATTTGAGAGAGAGTGAATCACAAAATACGATTATGCTACACGAATAATACTTAATAAGTAATACTACTAGTTAAAAAATTGTATCAGTATTTATTTTAAATCAGAAAAGGTAGTAACTATCTCTTGGTCTATTTTCCTGCAAACTCAGCTCGCGATCCTATCAGCGGCGTCAATTGCCCGTGCCAAATGCCACTTCCTGATTCCACTCCCCGGCTCCTCTGAACACCCCCCCGCTCAACCTCCTCGACGTCTGCTAAGGAAACAAACATCTTATCTGTTTCGGGAAGGAACAAGCTGAGACGTGATTGAATGTTTCCGTTGATCTCCGAACCGATACTCGTGATACGGTTGCATCAGCTGGATGGCGCGGTTGATAATGAAGCTGCGATGGGGAGCTTCAATACAGCTATATAAACTTAGACTGCCATTTTAAGCTTTTTTGGCCGAAAGCACCATAATATAACCTTAATTTAATTTGATGGTAAAGGACAACGCGTCCACAAATAGAGAAGCGTGTTCGTCCAAATTACTGACCTTGATATATTGAGATCAGGCGCAATCAATTTTTATTCGATTCGTTTACTCGGTTACATGGCGCTAGGTCTTTGGTTTATTTTTTTCTTTATTTACGTTTTTATTCTTTTCCTGTATTTTTCCTGTCTTTTATGTTTTATTCCACTATTTCGCATAGCATTGTTACAATCTTTTATTTCTTCTTTTCTACGAAGCCTCTCAGTTGCACTATCAGTTATTCACGAGTAAAGAATGTCCTTCCATCATCATGAAACCTGAGGCCTTACATAAAACCTTAATATGATATTTATTAATTAATTTATTTATCTATTTACTTATTTATTTATTTATTCACATATTTATTCATTTTGACTAGCCAACAATTGTTTACGCTTAAATTTAAATATGAGCGTAACAATCTCTTACAGGCTAGTTCCACATGCACAACAATACACACAACGAAAAATAAACAAATATGTTACACTTAATTAACATTAATGGAACATAGTTCACATTACCATTGCATGTGGGGGAATCTTGTATTTTAAATTACTGTGATGAAAAAATTAACAAAATTAGTTGATAGATTTTGCGAACTCTGTCAAAATGTAGGTCCACTGCATCACTGCAACTGTTTAGGATCTTGCGCAGTCTCGGTACAGGTGAATTCACGCCTAAAATCGTTCTTCGGAAGGGAGGACAGAGAGGTGTGATTTTATATCGAGGAAGGCGGGGACGAGTATAGAATTTTATCTGGGCCAATAAATTGGGGCGGTTGATTAAATTTCTGTCCAATTTATAGAGAAATAATGCAGCGGTGAGGTTATATCGACATGATAAGCTGTGTATCTTGAAGTATTGTAGGCGGCTGTTGTAAGTAGCGAGTTGTTTGCTCTGACCATTACAGTATGCTAGGTGCCAAAAGAATCACTTCTGGACTCTTTCTAGACGTAGTGCATGAGATGAGAGGTGTGGCCGCCAAACTACACTGCAGTACTTCAAAATACTCCGCAATAAGCTGTTGTACAACAAAATTTTTGTGTTAAATTTTTTTAAGCTTTTTGTATTTCTAAGTACAAAGCAAAGGATTTTATTTGGTATATTCAATTTTTTTATGGTATATTCAATGTTCAGAATCAAAGTAACTTTTTCATCAAAGATAACTCCTAGGTCCTTGTATGTTTCTACCTCATATATTTTATTTTTCTCCAGAAAATAATTAGACTTAACGAAATGATATTCCCTTGTGAACTTTGTATGGTAGCATTTTTCGAAATTTAATTCTATTATATTAACTTTACACCATTCAACAAGTCGATTCAGATCATTTTGCAAGTACTGTGCGTCCTCATGTGATTTAATTCTTTTCGCTATTTTTAAATCGTCATCATACAAGTAACAATCCGAGTATTGAAACCCTACACGAAGATCATTAATGAAGAAATTAAATAATAAAGGAGCCATGTGAGAACCTTAAGGAACTCTAGATGTAATGAATTTGGATTCGGATTGATAATTATTTACCACAACATAAAACTCACGATCAGTTAAGTACGATTTTAGCCACTTCAGAAAAGACTCGGCGACTCCATATTCTATCAAAAGCTTTGCTGAAATCTGTATATATAACACTATACTCATCGCCTGCACCAACAGCTTGGATGAGAGATTCTGTGAAAGTCAACAGTTATGACTGCACTATGTTAAAATGTGTGTTAAAGTTTTACACAGTGTTTAAGTTTGATAAACACTATGGACTACGATTTTGGAATAAGAATTAAATGAAACAATTTCAGTGTAACTAATGCTACATTGTCATCATTCTATCATTTACTATTAGTTGGAGGTTCTGTTCACCACATCGTTTAAATATAAAAAGCTACAGTTAATTTACAATAAAAACAAATGTGTGACAGTTTAAAGTGGGCAAGAAGCGATCGATTATCGTTTCACGGGTTAATTGCGATGCCTTCAAACAAAAAGTCGGCCCGCCGGCCTTCTGCCGCCTAATGACCCCATAAAGTCTAAATTATACGCTCTACCAGGTCGGCCATCCGTTGTCTTTACGATACGTGCTCCATATTATACATATTACCTTTGTACTTTGCAACACGGTGTAAAAATTACCATAAATATACATGACGTATAACTAGGAATAGATTTTTAAAATATTGTATAAAAATAGTTACTAAGATCTGTGGTTAAAATACGCAGGGTATTCTTCGTTAAATTTAAATTTTGGCGTAGACATAGAATGAAAGTAAAATGTAAATAGATAAAGAAATACACCTAAGAACAGAAATAGAATTAAACAATAATATGTGCCATATAAATAATATATACAGCAATAATGACGTATGTATGATTAATGATAAAAAATGTTGAAAAAAGATATAGAATAGATAGAAAAAGAGAGAGAAGAGTTATGTTCCTGTTTAAAATTGTCTTTAATTGAATACAAATTGTAAGAAGTAGACATCTCTGAAAAGTCCTCAGGGAGGCCAAAATCATTATTGTTTAAACCAAATCTCTTCTATTTATATCTGTTTTCTCTATCGTATATAAATATATAAAAATGCTATGATTACTCCGTTAAGTGATGGTTAAACATTTACCTCTTTTTTTATAGTATAATATTTATCGATTGTTTTGTATTTGTATTAGACAGAGTTAGTTCAAGTATATTTAGCAATATAAATATAATACCAACAGCAAAAATTTTTAAAGATATCATAAGACAGTTTATTTACAAAGAAGCGATGAAATAAACAAGATATTAAACTATTGGCGGCGTTCATAAGAAAAAAGGTGGGGTAAAAGAGGTCCCACATAACACCTCATGGGACCCAAGCCAATCTCACCTGCTCGTGGTGCACCCTGCTAATCAACAAACGAGGCTCTGGTTCCCCACCAAACCGCCGAGGGCCAGCGTGGTGGGAGATGGCCCAAATCCCTATTATTGGGGTAGGCCTATGTTTAGCAGTGGACTTCTATCGGCTGATGATAATTTTCATAGTAAATGTTAATGGTTAGAAATTAACGGGTTAATTTGAACTTGATTTTTTGAACTTTACCTAACGTGAAAAATTACTAAAACAGCTTAAATCGTTTAAATCTGAATTAAAGATTACATCGTTTTATATTTCATCCACACGTTAAAGTAATGTAGGAACAAATGGCGCGCACTAGAGTCATAGCATATTGGAAGCGGGTCCTCAGTGACAAAGTTGTTTTATCAGTGAAGATAAGAAAATTCCCCGACTGGAGCTAGGGATGCGAAGGTTCCATCTACTAAAAACAGCAACATTATTTGTATGGCTATTTTAATAAACTTTTTCGTCTTACTGTTTAGAACATCTCTATCGCCTTTCTTTACTCAGCGTGTTATAAAAAGCAACTAAGAGAGAATAACTCTGATAAAAAGACAACAATTTTTTTATACGACTTTTATCACTACTGCTTTCCTAAATAAGCATACTGTTACTCACAAAGAGTATTACTATACCATCTTCTTGCCGTCCTTCATCATACTTGAAGATTTACTATTGACTCCGAAAAGCAAACTGAAAAAGTTTCTCAGCGGATGTGATTCCTCTCTCCATTTTTATGTCACGTATGTACGACTTTTTCCGTTTGCCCACACGATTTTTACTATTATTATAATGTGAGAAAAAGAAACAGTAATTATATAAGAGTTGAAGCTTGTAGTTAATTAATTATAATCACTTTCTAGTACTCTGAAACGTTAGAGAATAATAAATTGATCAATCACTACTCACAGATAGACAAGTATTTATATATTTGTCTATCTGTGAGTAGTGATCAACTATTATTATAATTGTTGTAAATTTACAGTTTAAAATATGTATGTATATATTTTAAATAGTTAGTATTGTTTAATAATATTAAATATCTGGTACATATCGCGCTAACCTAGCGGTGCGTCGGTGCCGCGGTGGCGACGCGTGGAGCGGGTGGCCGCGACGAGACCGCGCTCCGCCCACACCGCTTTATGACTCTCCCACGAGATAGCTCCCAGCCGCGCCGCTTATACACTCTCACTGCAATATTTACAACTTAAAAACGCTATTTAAATTCAATTACATTCAAAAGTAATCAAAATTCCATATTCTATAACGCTGTAATACATTTATAGATATTTTCCATACACAATAGTGACAAAACATCAAATATTTTCCTACGTGTACAATGTCAAATTTCCTTATCCTGCGAATATATTATATAGTTATTATTAACTATATATATTTATATATACAATTTATGAGAAAGTTATCAATTGTTTATATAAATAGGAGTAATAAAGAAAATTATCATGTTAAAACAAATTGTAAAACATTGCCATTTCATTTTGTATTCAATGAAATATATACAATGCGGTATAAAACAGACTTTCAAATGCACTTTAGGCAGGGGCAGAAATAGCAGCGGTTTGTGAAAAAATAAACTAAAAAAGCAGACTGAGCATTTGGTACATGAGACCGCGACTTTATAGCGGCGATAACGAAGCCCGCGTATATTGAAAAAAGGTTTCGTTTGCCAGAAACGATCGGCCGTTATCTGAGGAGATAACGCTCGTGAAAGTTTTGGTAGCTGTGCAATTTTAACGCTACGTAAAATAAACTGAATGATTTTTGCTTTCCAATCTTTATATTAAGATATTTATCTGTTTTTAAATTCAAACCAACCGGTGGCAACTGTTATCGGAGACCTGTATATGTATCACCGGAGCTACTATTAAAGCCGACTAACAGCATTATGGGAACATTAGGTGTTCCGGTTTGAAGGAGTTTTGAGCTTGTGAAATTACTGTGGTAACGAGCCTTAACACCCTTTCTCACAAAGCGATGAGCGCAATGTGATGCTGTGTATACCATCTTAACTAGCCCCGCGTTATAATGGGCAAGCGTATCATTTACCATCAGATAAATGCCTTGATAGTGTCATCACTTTATCTATTAAAAAAATATAAGATGTAGTACGATGATCGTAAATATTTTTATATCTTTGTCGTCGGAAAGATTATTCATGTTATTAAATAAAAAGAAGAATTGAACTTGTTCTTTTGTGTACAAAACCAACATGTTGTGTAAACAACAGCAAACCTCAACTCATCGAGGTGAATCAATCATCGTAATTGTAACCTTGTAATTGGAATTTGTCAGCAGTAGGAAGAGCTAGTCTTTCAAGGTAGTAATGCGATGTGAAGACTTGTTCATGAAACTTATTAAAAATGCACCTATAGTTCACTCCGTTTACGAGAAGATAAACTGTTAATGAGTATATTAATAGCGGAAAGGTTTCTGTTGTTGGAGACCGTAGTGAAGCCACCGCAGCGTGTTATTCTCAAATATCACTGTGTCTTGATTTGAAGGTTGTTTAATGGACAACTAGCTAAAGAATTTACTGGAGTAACAAAATTTAATATCTTGTCAAGTCGATATTTTCCTTTCTAATTTAAACACTAATAATATAATCTTTTTCAAATAACGGCGACTGTCCTCCTTTCCTCTTTACTATTGTGAATTTTTGCAATTTTTGAAATCCTGGTCGTGTAATACCAAGTTACAATTTTACATTGAAGAACGTAACATCAAAAGATTTTCATATAGTATTTATTGAATGAAGATATATTAAAGTGTGCCTTTGAACGCGTATCCGAATCAACGTAAAATTGTAATAAGCATACATCCGTCTATCATATTCGCTGTGTGTCGATCGTCAGGCTTGCTGGTGGGTAATTTTTAATAAATATCCGCTTCACTGGATACACAGTGTGTTGCATAACAGTGATACGCGTTAATCTGTCAGATGTATCAGTTTGACGAAGGTCAGCTCCGGGCTCGATGGACGCGTGCCGGAACACGCTCATTTGCGCTTCTTTTAATTTTTTTTGTTTCTCATCATCAACAGATAAAAAATGTTTACGTACCGTTTCAACATTCAAAACAAGACGTCTAATTGTTTAATTTTTCGGGTCTGTATTTACAACTTAAATGTTAATAATTCTTTTTAATCATTAATACGTTCATTGGTAATTACTGGGTTTTCTGAGGTTTGTTCAATAAATAAATAGTTATGTTTATAGATTTACATATAAACAACGTTATGATTTTTTAGAGTTTACGTATTTGTTTTTCACTTTGGGAAAATTAGGTATCAAAATTTAATAGTGATAATAAAGTCTGAGGTTGCGGGTAGCCGCAAGATGAATGCGCCGCAGAATCGATAGGTGTTGAGATCTTCGAGAGAGGCTTTGGTTTAGTTTCATAGATAGCAAACATAGATAGATAACAAACACACACTCTCCAAATATAAATGTTAAATAAAATGCTTAAATACTAATAGATAATTAAAAACATTTGATTAGAGTATTTTTTATTATGCAAACAAAATATTATATAACAGTAAAGTGTGCCTTACATATAACTTATATCTAAATCCCTAGATTAAAATATTCATATCGTTCTAAATTCTTTGATTTCTTATTCTGCGAGTTTCAACTTAAAAAAATGTTGTAATGCACCCACAACTGACCATTTTTTGGGCCCCATTGTGTGCCAGACGTATCAGTTTTCTACATGACATCTCAATACAGCGCCGGCTTGTCAATTCGCAAATCTGGAGCAGCTGTTTGTTCAGTGCATTCACAGAAATTATCTCAACAACAAAATCTAAATCCGTACACCATAACTAATTATATCCACCGTGTAATACCGCGTCGGAGATGTTGTATTGTCCAACCCTGGTCCTTTGTCGCTGCCGTATTACTAACCTAGTTATTGCACGAAAAAATATCTCCTTTTGAGATATTAACGCTTTTTGAGTTTCAATGCTACTTATAATTTCTATTGTTGAATACGGTGTATTACGTACTCGTATTTAGTTTCGGAGGTTCACCGTACTGCGGGTGGCTTCGTCCACGGTTCCAAAACTTTCATTCAATCCAATAGATTTACTTCAATTAATCTTACATAAGGTTTTTGTTCACTATCAGCTAATGAGATAAAGTTTTGTACTTTAACACTAATCTGTCTCTATCTATGTTGTTGTAGCTTTTGTGTTGTGATAACGACGTAATTATTTGCTCATTTATAAGCAAAGTCGATTAGAGTTGTTATTAGTTGATTAAAAAACTATTCATACCCTAGCAATTAACGAGAGCTTTACCACTTTCTATTAAATATTGTTTTTCTCATACGATTTTGTATTTACTTTTTATGTAGGCTAATTTATTTCTTATGTAGGCTTTTTAAATCATGAATTTATCGTTAATTATGTGAGCTCATCTTATAAGTTTTCTTAAAGTAATACAATTTCAAATCAGATTTTGTTATTTTCTACACTCATCATCATTATTAAGTACCTACTTCAAACTGAAGTTCAGCGGTCAGAGAAAGAAAACTATTCCGGTCAGCATTTTTACACTATTCACAGACAATACATGAAGCAAATATAGATTGGTTTACTAGAATCGAATTAGTTGTAATTATTTCGTGGCCAAGAATGTACACATTTTAATCTTTTCTTTTTTAATATCTTCTCTTATGTAACTGAAAAATACATGTTTGAACATCTTGGTTCATTAATTTTTTGTTCTGTTTGTATTGTAAATGTATCAATAAATGTGTGCGCTCGATCAGAGTTCACAAGCGTGTACAGTTTCGGAAGCCCTGGCCGGGAGCGGGCTGGCGGAGGCCGCGTGGCGACGCTCCGGTGGCTGTATTGCAAAAGTTTGACGGGCGATCCGCTCAACGGTCGGATATCGATTCAGCTCGGGCTCCACTCGTCTCTATTTGTTTATTTTTACCAAATCGGACGGATGTAGGTTTTCGGGTTTGCGGTGTTTCTCTGTCCAGTTAGTTGTAGGCGCACTGTTTGGATAAAAATGCAATGTCAATTTTAACGGATTCCACCGTATGGAGTTGTACGGTCGCCTCCGCTGCGAAACTTCTCCAACGCGATGGGCCGTAACGGAACAATCCACTTTTTGATAAAGCAGTGTATAGTTTCTAACTTTTGATGCGACTATAAATTTATAATTTCTCATCAAATTTATGTTGTGTATATGACGCAATGCTATAACTTTTTACTTAAGTAAATAACATATAATGAAAACCGAATTTTTATATAGAATTATTATGTGTGATTCAAGTGGTGCTAAGTGACAATGAACCTGTGGATTTTGAAATGTCTTCGTTTCGAATACTCTAACTCTCATATGTGGGAAGCTCAAACACAGGAACACTGTTATGGCGGCTGATTAAAACTCTTCCAACAACCAAAGTCTATTAAACGTTGCTATGGAATCGAACCAGGTGTATCTGTGTTATAAGGCAAGCGCTTAGTGATATGCCATTAGTACAGTTAAAGACGTGAAATGAAGTATCGTTGTAAGATAGTTTAATGTATACAAACTGTGTATATGTATCGAGCATATAAGGTAAATCTTATTTTAACCTTCAATATGAGAACTTATATTTCTATAATAAACGATAAATGTTGGCTTTGGCTTAATTGTAGCCACTAGTTAACATTCTGCCTTTAGTGCCAGGCTTTTAAGAAGGGGATTAAACTAACACCAGTTTGTTGCAGAAAGAGACAAAATGATTTTCAGATTTGCAGACTTTGAAGGTTGAGTGGTAGGACGTTACTTATTCCTAGAAGCAGGGTTTCTGAAGATTTTCGTTTTGTTGCTACCAGTTGGCGAGGATGTCATCGTTCCATATGAAACATGTATAGTGCCGTATTAAATGTTAGGTAGGTAATTAGAGGGCACCTCCGCAAACACAGACAGTGGGCGTGTGTTTGTTTGCAGCACGGCCGCCGCGTTGATTTAACAGCCAGCGTATAAATCCATTCATTTGCCTGCAAAAGCTTTCTACAAACAAGCCTAATGAACGGCGCACCGTTCCGTCTACCTCCAGCGGCTAATTCGGTTATATCCGTGGTGCTCCTCTTTATTCGATTTTTTATACGTAATTTAATTTCCACGTATGCGATGTTACGGTTTTTTGTCGCTGCCGGAATTTGTATACGTTTTGTATATTGCGTTTATAACGAAACCGCTTCGTGTTAATAGTTTTAGCATGCGGCAGTAAGTTTCTCATGTAATATAAATTTAATTAACAATTTCTCGATTACAATGTACTGGTGGTAGGTTTCTTATGCAGGAGATCATCTGATTGTTTTCCGGATGATGGTAGCGCTTTTGGTTCCATTGACGATCATAAGGGCTTGCGGTTTCGAATTCTGCGTCCGTCTAGGTAGGTACACAGCAGCTCCTATAGCAGTCGACAAACAGTACAATGCAAACATTACTGTGTTCCGGTTTGAAGAGAGTTCTAAGCTGGTTAAATTACTGGAGTAACGAGACTTAACACCGTATGTCTTAAGACGACGAGCGCAATGTGACGCTGCGTATATCATGTTAATTAACGCTTCGTTTTTTAGGTTAGCGTATAACTTACCATCAGGTGAACACCTTGCTCAACTTGTCGAAATTAAGAAAAACTTAATTTAAATCAAGAAATCTAGAGAGATGTGTAACAGTGTTTTATTTTAAACTACTTCAATGGTGGTTAAGTACTAGATTTTACATTTGAGGAGTCTTCTTTCGTATCCTAGGTCAGATTTTGTGGAGTTTAATTAATAGTAGTTTTTTTCTCAAAACTGTTTTACTAGCTACTATTGCTATATTCTAAATCTGTTTCTAAGTCTATTCTTACCTGTGACGTGTTCCGAACAACATATGAGAGCTGAAGTATTCCAAACGAGTAGTCTTCATCATCCACGATTTAGATAAGTAACCATGAGAAATTGAGGTATTGTAGAAGAAAAATGTATATTAGGATCAATTCAAGCATCAATCTATTATAATACATATCCATTTTTCCCTAATAAATCCTTTAATTGTCCTCAATTTCATTCATTTGATTTATAGTAAAGGAAACTGGTCTCCAGCTTACTTGTAGATACAATCGTGTGCTGATTTCACAAAATTATTGGAAATGTAATAAGGTAGTATTGAATTTATGACGGTGTAGTATTTATTTATATATAAATAAACTTACAATTAACTCATACCATTAGAATTACTTTATCAAGTTTGTTCATTAAAGTTTTTTCTTGTAAAAGTTTGTTGGTCAACGTCTGAAACAAGCACAAACGGGCCATATTCGTTGAGGTTATTAAAATGTATAGCAAAGTAAGAAAAAAATTAATATCTTAATTATTTTAATTAATAAATTCAACAATGGGTTAGTATTTAATCTAATTAGGAAATGTTTAAAGTGAAAATCTGGACGTGGATAGAGAAGCTTGTCCGCTTCGATAGAGAAACTCTAGATAGAGGATATAGAAGATAGAGGATAGAGAAACTCTGGTTCTTATATATACTATCAGAATGTTATTTGTTACTACAATATGGTGATGGTAATGCAATCAATAAACGATAGCATGAAAAAAAAACAAAATCTGGTTAAACATAAAATCAATATATTATATTTCACTCCATGCAATGAAAGCATATGTCAGTATGTATTGATGAACAAACAACAAGTGTGAAATATCATTAATATACGTATGTACTTTAGCTGCAGTCCGACGTAGTAATTCACCGATAAATGCATACAAAAGAGTACGGTAACGAACAGTGACGTCTATGGAGTCATCAACAGTTGATATATATTTTTTTAATACATCAACACTATAACTAAATAATTAATAATAAAAAGGTAATGCAGTCATAAAAGAAGCAGATGAGCTTAAAATCAAAATATGCTGGCAGTAGGTCTCTGTTACCGGAAACTGACAAGGTAGGTACTACCGCAGTTCCTATTGCAGCCGACAAAAAAAATATACAAACGTTACTCTAAATTCAATGACTTATTTAGTTATTTGTATTATATCTGTACTAGTGAATTTGTAATGACAGTATATTTGTGTAACTATAGAAATAAATTTTATAGTTTTTTTTTTTTAATTCTGTTGGATGACTAGACGAAGGAGGCATTCACGTGATGGTAAGCGTGTCAGCTTGCCTTTAACAACGTTGTGTTAGTTAGGATAGTATATACAGCACCAGATTGCGCTCATTGTCTATAGACATAAGGTGTTAAGTCTCGTTACGGAAATTTCACTTGCTTACAACATCCTTCAAACCATTTGTCAAAACAAAATGTTTGTCGGCTGCAATAGGAACTGGGGTTTTACCTACCTAGACGAGACGATTTTCGGCAAAAGAAACTTTTTTTGTCGCGAGAGAAATCTTCGGGAAGAAACCCTGTTTATGGGAGGAAGTCAGAGTTATGTGAGATTTATACCCACTAAGACCCTCTCGGTAGTCATCATCAGTGCATTGCGGAAGGTCCACAATCTCCTACGGAACTCATCGGTGCCTCCCAGCATTGCTGCTAAGCACATTTCAAGGATAGCTTGTCGTACCCAGCATAAACAGTATTCTACGACAAAATACGAGTCCATTTCGTACTTGTCGCCGCCCCGGGTTCATTTAATGGACAGTGAGGGCTCCCACTCTCAAAGCCCGAGAAACCTAAAAACCCTTTTAGTCAGCTTCTATGACAAGCAGGGCTTACCTTATTCCTATTCTTGATAGCCAGACTACAGGACTATCGACAAAAGAGACCTACCACCAGTCCCACCAATACACAAGATGTGTTTATACTAAACATTATTACAATATTTACTATATTTTTAATCGAATTATTCAAAGGTTAAATTTTAAAAAATAATATTATAAGCAAGTAAGTACTTATACGTCTCCCTTCCACTCTGTGTTGGTGGTCCTCCCTCGTATCCTCGCGGGAGGTAATTATGCATGGCCGGGTTTTGGCGCATTCACTGCTGAATAAAACATAAAAAGAGCCAAAACTAATAATTATGACCTGTACTTTATATAAAAACTATTTAAAACTTGACAATTGTTTATTTTTTAACTTGACTAAATATGAAATTATGTTTAATTGGGATTATTAAGTATATTAACAAACGCGAACTTGTGTCTCTTTAAACAATAGATTGAACAAATGTAATTTTATTATAATTTTGTTAATGTAAACAAAACTAAGTGCTTTCCAAGTATAACGAGACTTTGAAGTCCAGGAATATATTGAACAAAGTGTTTAATATATTAGCATCGGCGAGGTAGTAATGTGCGGCCGAAAAGAAAAGGTGCAAAAAGATCTTTGAAAAATTTACTGCTTAAAATTCTATTATAAAATGAATTAATATTTGATGTACGAACGTATTAACACAATACTCTAATAGAGTAGACGATTGGGACAAAAATTCTAAGGGTATGTTCTTGACTGGTGAAAGATATTTAGAAAAAGTAATGACTTTAGACCTGTCAATGAAAATTCAGTATAATTTTCTGTTCCTATTTGAGATATGCAAGTTTTTACATGTTAGGAATTTGTTCTGGTCGTTTGATGTCTCAAAGTTATATTTTTTGATTTAACAACAAATTTCTTTAAATCTTACCAAAAACATCGAATTCAAAAAAAAAAAAAGATTTTGGGACTCAGAACAACAGCACCTAAATATTAAACTATCGGTAAATGATACAAGTTACACATTGATTAAAAATGTAATTTGTTATATTTACAAGAGGTTTATTTAATAATTAAAGAAGATAGCTCTGTAAAATAGCTTCATAGTTCATTACACGAGAAAAGTAAAAAAATTCAGTACAACGCCATCTAGCCACAAAGTAAGAAACTACGAACTTTTCTACATGAGTACTTATTAAAAGCTTCCGGTTTTTGCCGCCTCTTCTTGACGGCGTATTTAACACTTTTCGCTTTAATATTTACAATTAGTTAAATCTTTATCGTTTTGAAGTTATAACATAGCAAATGAAACCCGCAGATACTTTTTATTTGACGAAGCGTCAAAACGGGCTACTCGTTTAATGGTACGCCGATAACAATATGACGCTGGTTAGGATGACATACACTACATTACATAATTTTAAGTCTACCTAGTAAATTCACTATAAAACACGTAATTGTTTCGGATATCAACTTTATGAAACAATTTAGGTCAAATCTTTTTATTTATAATCTATATATGTATGTATAACATATTTTCTGTGAATATATATTATCTATATACAAAAATACATCGCCGATAATAAAATATAGTTAAATAAAAACGAATTAAGTTAAATTAATTCGATAATAACCTTTTTAAACGTGTTGAGTTCGGTATTAAACAAAAGCAGGAGTTTTACTGGACAGGAATTGTCTGGAACTTACAGACAAAAAACTATAAAAATTAGTTTTTTATTCACTTAGTTCTTCAATCAGAGTTTTTGTTCACTTAAATATTCGTAGAAATTAAGTACGATTATTTTATATTGGTATCAAAAAGAGACATTGAGAGTTTTGTTTATTTTGGCCTCAAAAAGATAACGAATATTATAATTTAAGTTACGGTAGATATAAGTAAGAGCCTACTCTGATCTGCTATGTTTTATGTATTTTATTAGCGGTAGGTCTCTATTTCCGGAACCAGTGTAGGTAGTTACCTCCGCAGCTCCTATTGCAGTCAATAAACAGCAATGTACAAAAATTACTGTGGTCTGGTAAGAAGGATGCCGTAAAGTAGTGAAATTACTGGATTACGAGAAACTATGCCTGAAAGCGATGAGCGCGATGTGGAGCTTTGTATAATATATCTTAACGCCAGATTGTTATGTGAAATCGTATCACTTAGCATCAGATGCAAGTCTTGCTTCACACGTCATATTAAAAAACATATCTTTCCAAATAAATATATACTTTTTTTGGTTTTGTATGTACATATTGTATATTTCTAAATTTATCAATATAGTTTCCCCACGTGTCCGGCGCAGGGTGGCCGGAACTATAAATTGATCGGCAACAAAAACTTCTCGCCTGGAAAGCGCGCCGGTGGGCCGCGGTCAGGGTGTCAGGTTCGCTTCCCGGTTTAGACACGACGGCGTGTGCGCCGCTTTGTTTTGACTATTTTTTTCCTCATCACCGATCTTAAGGAGATTAGTTTTGAAATTCGTATTTTTTTTTTATTTGACGTGGCGACGGCTGGAGCAAATCCATCACCTGGTACTGATGATACGCTGTTTGGCGGCAGCAATTGCAGTTGGTATGGTACCTACTTAGACAGTCTCCGGCAACGGCCTACCACCAACAAAATTTACAACTCTATCTATCTCATCTAGAGTATCGGTATTGTTAAAACAATTCCTTTTTATACTATATCATATTCATCTCTTTTTTATACATATACTTTGATTTACTTGGAAGTGTAAGATGTCGAAAGCCATCGCTGGAAACCTTCCGCGTAACTCCTCAGGTAGTAAGGATAGTCTGAAAACCATCGCTGCTCGGAAGTACTGTCACAGTCATGAGCTGAGCTGCCTACTTTCGCCTTTATTATAGCGGTAATGTTTGTGTAAGAAAGCGAACATATCGGCTAATATATAAAGATAATTGGAGGAGGTAAACATACTCAAATCATTAAGAACATAATCATCATCGTTTTAATCGATGGACGTCCACAGCTGGACGTAGGTCTCTTACTCACTGTTCACTGAGACCAACAAAGTGAAATGAAAACATTAACCGCAAACAGTACAGCAAATAAATCAGCATTCGTCCGTTATAAATTCAGCGTTATAACGAAGCGGTTCTCGCGCTCGACAGCTAAACAAATAACGAGTACGTATCACTTTAAACACAGTGTATAAATCCGACGACACGAGCGCGCCGGGCCTCATTTGTACAGGTGAGCGAATCACGCACCGGCTAACGGGGCGCAAATCTCCGGACAGTATCATTTCATATTTTCGCGGGTCCATCTCTCACTGCCCGCTCAATTATTCACTCACGGGGCAGAGGGAGGGGAGAGGGACAGAGGAGGGGAGGAGTGGGCTCCCACCGCCGGCCGTACGTCCGAATTACACGTGTTACAATGATGGTGCCGTTTATACGCGGAGTAATTTCATCCACCGTTTGGAGTGCCGTTAGATTTTGGCTGTAATCGTTTTATTTAACGGACTGTACCCTCTCCACCCTCTCGCTCTGCGAGTGGGGGTTCTGTTTGCTCGCAATGATGCTCAGCCGAATTTTGCGGTTGGTTACAGTTTACATTTTGAGTATTTAAAACTTAGCTTTAACTAATTAATTGGTAATGTAGTTCACCGCTTATAGATTCGTTCTAAACATAGCGCATAGATGCGTTTTGTAGAAGATTCTGAGGTCTTTCGTGTAGCACTAAAGGTCATGTCTTACTTGCGATCGATCTTTATCGAAGAACTTTAGAAGTGGTAAATTTCTACATAAACCCTATATTCCGAGAAGCAGAATATCTTATGAAGTTACTCTCAGATGACCAGAAAAAGACATATTTCGGTTAAATATATCCTTCACACTTCACCTACTACATCATCTTCCACCTCCTAGGTTGACTGGCAGAGAATGTCTGTAGGCATTAAGTCCGCCTATTGTACCCTATTTTAAGGTGTTGCG
>DWLS01000843.1:0-26005 GCA_018246255.1 Pachliopta kotzebuea
AGTATATGATAAGCAAACAAGGTCTCCGACAATAGTCCGAGGAATAAAAGAGCATATCAAAATAAAAAAAAAAAAAAGGTGTTAAGTCTCATTACCCCAGTATTTTCACTAGCATACAGCACCTTTCAAACCGGAACACAGTTATGTTTGCACATTACTATCTGGCGGTAGAAATAGGAGCTGCGGTTGTACTTATCTAAACGATCCCGACACGGTATAGGCATAGTATTTTAGGACAAAGCATGGACTCCTTTAATATTAGGCCAAATGTTTTGCTGGATATTTACTTGAACGAATTACCATAATAAATTAAACTAGACTTTTAAAAAATATATGAAAATGCTTATGAACTTTTTTTATTTAACGAATCAACGAGACGAGCAAGTTGATCACCAGGCAAGTGATACGCTTGCCCATAACATTAAGCTGTTTAATACGGTATACACAGCACCATATTGCGCTCATCGCCTTGAAACGTAATGTATTAAGTCTCATTACTCTAGTAATTTCACTAGCTAAAACCCCCTTCAAACCGCATCATAGTTATATTTATACATTACTATTTGGCATTAAAAATAGGAGCTGCGGTACTTACCTAAGTGGTCTCCAGCAATAGAGACCTACTACCAGTTTATATTATATTATCACGGTAAATACATTTTTGCACCTACTTGTAAGTAACCTACTAATATCTTTTCTTTCTTGGCGTGCGTCCGTGCCGAATGGAATATCGCTATGCCAACTTAATAGCTATCATATGCTATATATATATATAGCCCAAATCGATTTATTATTGGGGGAGGCCTATGTCCAGCAGTGGACGTCTATTCCCTGTTAATGTATTACCAGCTCCGCTTTCATATATATTTAGCTATGGTAACAACGTTTTTTATTTACCAATTTTATATTTATTATATTTTTTTAGATTTTTAGCTGCGAATTAATTATTCAATATAAAAATATTCTTAAAGGTAGTATCACAACATTTATGTATACTGTTGTTATGATTAAAGTTTAGTAATACATTTGAAGAATGAAGGTGACATGTCTGATACATAGTTAAAGAGTGCTCTCTAGTAAATTGGAAGACGGCTGCGTAATGTACGGTCCCGTCTCGAGTCTCGCGTCTCGGGTCTTGACATGTCAAAGGTAAATGAAAGGACGCGCTGCGGCGAGATGTGTCAGCCGTTGTCTTTGAGGAGCAGCAGCTGGGCGGTGGAATATAACAACCTACAGATTAATACCACAAATGACAATGACACAAGAGAAGACATAAGCGAACTTACATATCGTTGTGATGACCATCCGCGGTCGGACTAGTATATGAAATGGAGAAGGCAATGGCAACACCACTACATTATAACTGCTAAGAAAGTTGTCGTATGGTTCACTACACGTGATGATGACCATGACCCTCAATCATGAGGAAATACGACTTAGAAGAGTATGCAAATCTGTGTTCCGGTTTGATGGTCGTTATAAGTTAGTGGAATTACTGGGGTAACAAGTACACCTTGTTATGTATAGAAGTATTATTTACCATCAGGTTAACATCTCGCTTATCCCATTGAATAGAAGTGTATCAATGTTGCTTCTAATTTTGATTGTCCCCTAATATTAGCTACTACTTCCTTTACTCACTTTCGGCGATAACTTTGGCGTGATGCTGTGTAAATATCTTAACTATCATTATAATGGATACCAGCTGAACATTATATACTAACACAATTATATAGATTTTTCTGTATTTTTATTTAATAATTTGCGCCAATAAAAACTGACCAAGGCTTTCTGTGGTTTTTTGGATAATCATTTTACTGATGTGTCCATATAAATAAAACTTTTCTATTGTAACAGGCAAAGGCGATATACGTAAAGCTTTATTGAAGACATGGGCCAAATACCAAGAAAGTCATCGTGTGTTTCACTACACATGATGACAACGACCCTCAGTCATCAGGAAACAAGACTTACTTTATGAAACCACTAATTATGTCCCCTCATGCTATATCACAAAGGAGCTAGTGATTGGTGAAAGGAAGCTAAAATGTGAACTATATGTTAATAAGTAATAATATATCAGCAATTTACTGGTGGTAAGTCTTTACCCGTGGTATCACCGCAGCTCCTATTGCAGTCAACAAACAGTACTGTCCAAGTACGAGATGACCAAGACATTCGTCACCTAATGGTAAGTGATATGTTTACTCATAACATGGTTCTAGTTAAGATGGTATACACAGCAGCATATTGCCTCCGCGCCTTGAGAAAAGATGTAAAAATACCACCGCAGCTTATATTTATACCGCCAAATAGTAATGTGTAAACATTAGTAAACCGGCTTGAAGGGTGATGTATGGTAGTCAAATTACTAGGGTAACGAACTTAACACTTTATGAATCTCCCACCTCTTTCTCCTTCCCCAAATCCTCTTCCCTCGTCTCTCTCCTCTCCCTTATATTATATAATTTATATATTTATATATACTTTTCAGCTCGCGGAGTCCGGATCCGAGGGCTCAGGGTCCGAAGAAGCTTTCGCGACCATAATAGAGGCCGAAAGCATCGACATCATCCGAAAAAAAAAAAAAACTTTATGAATTAATGCGACGAGAGCAATCTGATGGCGTGAATATCATCTAAACCAGCGCCTGTTATGAGCAGGCGTATCACTTACTATCAAGTGAACGGATTGCTCGTCTCGTCACTTCGACGTACATTAAAAAAAAATGTGATAAAATCTAGTGATAATTTTTTACTAGCCATAAATTTATTTTATCGCGCGCACAGCCCGAGCCAACAACCCCATAGTCTATTGCGCTTACCTGTAACAATAAAACAAACGGTGTGCAATAACAATTTAACTTCTAAACTTAGATTACGGCTCACCTGCATATACGTGTTGCTTTGTAACTTTAAATGGAATTGTTATAAACATTATATTGTTGAAAAGTTCTGTTATTTGACAGTTATAGTTAACTAGTAGTTGTCTGTTGCATTCGCAACAAAAAATGTTATACAATTACTAAATTACCTTAGCAATAAACATATATATATGTTTATAGCTAAGGAGTGGAACAACTTGCCGGCGTCAGTGTTCCCGTACAATTACGATGTGGGCGTATCCAAGACTGAATAGGCATTTGCTAGGTTAATGTGCTTTACCATTATAGACCACATCATCACTTAACACCAGGTGGAATCATGTCAAGCATTAACCTATACATACGTTAAAAAAAAGCTATAATATATATATATACTGCATATGTCAACCATTAATTAATATTTTGATATGTATTATCATAGTATTTTTATTTTAATTGCTCAATGCACCTACCTACCTCACCATATCTCTACATCACCAAAGATAGACTGTAAGATACTGCCAATGTGACTAAGTCGCCTTTACAGATGTAAAAAGAAATAAATAAATTGGCATAGCGACATCTCATTCTGCACGGACGTACGCCAAGAAAGGAAAGATATTATTAGAATGATGGTTACGAGATGTAAGATTCAAAGGAATGTAGGTTTATAAGTAAGCGTTTCGTAGAAGAGACCTATGTCTAGAAGCGGACTGCCGATGTTGATGATGATTTAAAATAATGACAATAAATATACAAGGAGCCCATACAAAATTGTTAAACTTTGTGCACCCACAACTCGGGAACCCGACCACTTACCAACAAAATTCCAACGACTCTGGTCTTATCAAAGCGAGATCAGTCTGTATGACATTTCAGCACCAGCTCCTACACCTTGTAGTTCTCGAAATTGAAAATTGTTGACGGACAGACGGATTGTGGACGGACATTGACTGATAAGAATTTATTCAGAATTGTATAACTGTTTCATTTTTAGTCATAAATTGCTATCAATATTTAAAGTATCTAAAAAATTTTATAAAAAGTCTAAGAACTCATCCCTAGCCTTAAGCCCAGGAGTGGGAACGTAAGAGGTCTTTTTGTTGCATTTCGTTCCCTATTAAAGTGCGACCGGACTTGTCTATTTTTTCGTTTTTATGTTCAGATATTTTCCGTACATTCTTCTTTCATACAAGTTCCATATTTCTTTCCATACTGTTTTTTATTATTTCATTTTCTTCCATGCTAATAGTAGTCCATTAGAGGAAGTCCATACTTTTTTAATGTTTACATACTCTTAATATTAGTTACAATTTTCAAATATATATATATACATTTCTTGATTTTGTTGTCAATTTTGCATTGTACATGATTTAGTCAAGTGTGTGTGTGTGTCCGATTTTCGTTGTGGTCGCCGGCTGGTGAAACAGTAAGGAAATCCATAATGAAATTTGGCATTAATATTGAGGTGGGTACGGAGATGATTATCAGCCATATCCGGTTCCGATCGGACAACCGGAATTGGTGCCGATAGTTACTAAGTGCCATAACTATGCATATTTTTTACATTATTCTAATACAAATTGTTTCCTCGTATAAAAATTACTATTTGTATGCAATTCCGATATAACAGGCCAACCGGAAGTGTGACCTAATGTCACTAAGTATCTTAATGGTGCATATTTTTGATATCTTTATTGAACTAAAAGTATTTGCCAGCAAAAAAAATTTTTTTTAATGTACTTCCGATGATGGTCGACCAACCGGAAGTTGTCCAAAATCTATATACCGATATAGATCTGATATATATATCGCAAAATCTAGAGTGAGAGAAACGGCGTTACTCAGACTAGCATTTATTATATTTCTCTTCTTATACTTTATATATATTTTGTAATTCTATTCATTTTCAATTTGTTTTATTATTATCTGAATGCTTTAGTAATATTTTCTTCCAATATTTTAAGAATACTTAACGGCTATAGTTTTCAATCATCCGAGACAGGAGAGCTGTTCATATTACACTAAAACAATTTGTGTGTTTGATATAGTGGATAGGTGACTTTGAGATAATAGTCAAAGCGTTCCAGGATCATGGATTTGATTCTTCCACTACTGAGGACATTCATGTTACAAAGGATAAGCTTCAGTATACAGCGAGGCAATGCTATTAGTTTGCTCGGTACTCTACCAGTTGGGGATGACCTGGGGCATTTTTTATATAAAGTTTGTCTTTTAAATATTCTTTTTTGATTTCATATAATTATATAGATTATAGTTTAATACCTTGCTACTCTTACTTTAATATATCAAAACTTATTAATTTTTGTCAATTTAGTAACTTTATA
Source organism: Pachliopta kotzebuea (assembly GCA_018246255.1). Lineage (NCBI taxonomy): Eukaryota > Metazoa > Arthropoda > Insecta > Lepidoptera > Papilionidae > Pachliopta > Pachliopta kotzebuea. Next base: position 5,212 of record DWLS01000843.1, read on the forward strand.
ATCGTACTGGTGGTAGGTCTCTGTTGCCGGAAGGACGCCACATCCCGCTAGCCCTGTAGTCTCGGGCTACCAAGAATAGGACTAAGATAAGCCCTGTCTGTCGTAGAAGGCGACTGAAAGGGTTTTAAGGTTCGCGGGTTTTGAGAGTAGAGGACCTCACTGTACATAAAGTGAGTCCGGGTCGGATGACAAGTACGAAGTGGTCTCGTAATTTATCCTAGCATACTGTCTATGCTGAGGAGGGCAACAGCTCTCCCCGAGATGTGCATTGCAGTGCAGGTAGGCACCGGAGAGTTCCACAGGAGATCCCGGGGCCTTCCGCAATGCACTGAGGATGACCATTGAAGGGATTTTAGTGGGTATAGATCCCATATAACCCTGACTTCTCCCCAGAAGCAGGGTATCTTGTAAAGATTTCCCCCGCGTTAAAAAAAAAGCTCTCTGTTCCCGGAGACTATCTAGGTAGGTACCACCGCAGCTCTTATTTCTACCGATAAATTCGCAAATATTACTGTGCTGTTTGAAAAGTGCTGTATGCTAGAAATTACCGGAGTAACGAATAATCTCTTATGTCTCAAAGCGACAAGCGCAATGTGGTACTGTGTATACTATCTTAATCAGCGCCGCGTTACGGGCAAGCGTGTTTCTTACCATCAAGTGAACGTCTTACTCGTCTCGTCACCTAATAGAATAAAAAAAATCATATCTTAGAATGCAGATTATACAAAAAAAAATACAATTTTTCATTACCTTTATACCACTGCATAAATTTAATAGAACAGAGCGATAAACATATTTAAACTCATTTCTACAAAGAGTTGTCGATGCTTCAGATCGTAAATAGCGCGGAGAGCAATCAATTTGAAAGGTTCGCCTTCGAGCTAAGCTGTTCTAGAGCGGAATTAATGACACGTTAAAAAAAGTGAGATGCTGACCCAAATAACAAGCTGCTGTTTGATACACAGAAATGTCGCTCATCACGCAGACGGAGATATTTATAAGTACCGACGTACTGATGAATAGGATATTTTCTTTCAGTTATAAAAATATTCAGACGTTAAAATAATGTTTAGAAATCTATGAAAATAGTATTATAACGATCGGTCGGTGTATTTAAAAAAACTGCTTTAAGATCTTATTAAATCATATCTCCTGCATAAGGGAGAGCAAACGTTTTATCCGGATCACCATAAAAAACCACTATTATTACAGTTACATTTACCTTTAGATATATTTAAACAGATTAACCCCCCACCCTTCTGCCCCCCAAAAAAATATTTACATTGACGTAAGTTCAGTATTTCTTACATAATGTAATAAATGATCATCATCAAGTAATAGACATCTGCTACTGGACTTAGGCCTCCTCCAATTATAAGCGAGAATTGGAACATCTACGCTGGTCCATACAGGTTGGTGAGGAGCCAGAGCCTCGTTTATTGATTACCAGGATGCACCACGAGGAGGTGAGGTTGGTTGGGTCCAGTAAGGTTCTATGAGGGAACTTTAAACCCTAATATATGATACATATAATCTTCGTTAAAAATCAAAACATAATGTATAAGTAACTAGTACTTGCCGTTGCATTCGCTAACAAAATATAATATAAAATAATAAATTTAAAACCATGTTACTATAGCTATATCTATATATATATATTAAGTATATATCTATACGCACAAATATATATATGCACATTAATATAAATAGCCTATATCAGGCATTAAGTTGCCATAGCGACATCCCATTTTGCAAAGACGCACCCCAACAAAGGAAGATAGGTAAGACAATAAATATTATTGTTACAGATAAACCGGATATCAATTTTATTATTTACCACTTCATCATCATCATCATCATTTCAACTGATGGATGTCCACTGCTGGACATAGATCATTTACCAGTAGAAATGTTTTAAACAAAAACTTTGATCGGTTTAGAGTAGGTCTGGGCAAATAGGCATGCGACAGAATTTTCTCTGGCCCGTGAAGCATTGTATATCTTATTATTAAAAACCTGTTATTATTTGTCCAACATAAATTGGTGCATAAAAAAATTTAGATAAAATATTAAGCAATACTTATACACATTATCGGGACCGGTGGGGTTCAAAGCAATGTGTACCGACTATCAAAATATTTGCCCACCCCTGGTTTAAATGATCAACGACAGGACGATAATTTTTCATGTGATTTAAGCAAAATTTTCAGCGTTACATTAAATGTAGAAACTGTACGACAGATTCAAATCTGAGCAATCTTATGATTAATGAGCGATGACGTCATCAATAATTATTTACAACTGGTAGGCGTCTGTTGCTCGAGACCGTCTAGATAGATACCACCGCAGCTCCTATTGCAGCCGACAAACAGTACTGTGTAAATATTATTGTTTATTGAAGGAGTTTTATATGCTAGTGAAATTACTAAGGTAACAATATATCTTAAGGCGTTGAGGGCAATTTGGTGCCGTGTACATCATCTTAACCGGCGCCTCGTTGATTCATCACTTATCATCATGTGAAAGCTTTGCTGGACTCGTGATCTTATAGAATAACAAAAAAATCAACCCTAACTTGATTTGAATTTCAAATTTCATAAAGTGACGAGACTGAATGTGTTCAACCATAAACAACAATTCTATTATGTAGTTAATATGATGGTGGTAAGTAATCAGCAATAAAAGGATTATTTTGTAATGATAAAAAAAACACAGTGAATATGGAAATTATATTTCAAATCGCAAACCATTGAAACAGGCTATTCAATGTGAAACGGCCCATCTTGGGCGATATCCGTGTCGGAGTTACAGGCTCGCCAACGGCGGCCGTGTCCGGATAATCGTGATGAATGAGGGTCAAAAGGGTTCCCAGTAATATTTCAAATATTGAATCGCTCTTAATATCCATTAAAAATATATGAAATGTTCAATATTATTAAGTCTTATGATATTTACTAGAAGTAAATAAACATGAGTATCTAAGTTCCGGTTTGAAAGGCGCTGTAACTAATGAAACCTTGACTTAGTATTTCTAAATATACAATTTATTATAAGATATATACATAATTTTTTATTTGATGAAACGATTCAGTTGTTCACCTGATGTTAAGTGATGAGACTGCTCATAATATAGCGTTATAGCATAATGAGCAAGCGATAGTAAGTCATACTTATATATGATTAGTAAGAAGTTTACAAGGACAGAGGTTAATTAAAGAAGAGAATGAAATAAGTGTAGCAAAAGTAAGGAGTGAGGAGAGGAATACGTCGAATTTGGTATAAGAGGTTATGTATGGAAGAGAAAACAAGATAAATGTATAAGAATAAAAGAATGGAGATGACAGTATATATGAATGCGAGAAAATATGTAAAGGTAAAAAAGAAAGACATGATAACAAGCGAAGCAACCCTTAGCCACAACACGAAAGAGAATCATATAAAAAACATAAGTTAATAAGAGCATCATTATTTTCATTTTTGAATGGACTATGATTTAGTCAAGTGTGCGAATTTTGTTGTGGTTGCGCCCTGGCCAAAAAGTAAGGCCGGCCAAAATGGAACTTGGCGTTAATATTGAGTTGGGTACGGAGATGGTTCCCAGCCATATCCGGTTCCGGTCGGCCAACCGGAATTATTGCCGAAAGTCACTAAGTACCATTACTATGCATGATTTGTCATTATTCTTATACAAATATGTTCCTAGTATAAAAAAATACTATGCATATTTACTTTCGGTATAACTGGAATCGGGACCAAAAGTCACCAAATACCTTAATAGAGCATATTTTTGATATCTTTGTTGAAGTAAAAGTGTTCCTCGTTAAAAAATATTTATGTACTTCCGATTCTGGTCGACCAAGCGGAAGTTATCCAATATCTGTATACCGATATAGATATATCGCAAAATTGACAGTGAGAGAAACGGAGTTACACAGACACAGCGTTTATTGCATACTGCCATTATCAGCATCTGTTACATAATACTGTGAAATACTTTATAAATATTATCTACCCAATGAATCTGTCTGTCCATGTATATAAATATATATGTTTATATTACTATAGTTTTCGTGTAAAATACCGTTGGATGCGTTAAATAAAACAGTCGCACAATTAATGAGCACAAAACACGGCGCCGGAGCGGGTGCAGCGGGATTTAACATTTTTTAACGGGTAGTTAAACTCTGACCCACTTCACGTTATCCGATTGTGAACAATTTGTCAATGTGTTTTTGTGTAAACGAGCACAAAGCTCATTGGATATCTAGCAGTAAACTGCTATCCATTAATTGTCCTGACTGACTGCATAAAAGGTGCCACGGGACGAGCTAATTTTAGGCACAGCGTTAGATTTTACCCTGTAGTCTCAGGCTATCAAGAACAGGACTAAGGTAAGTCCTGCCTGAAGTAGAAGGCGCCTGGAAGGGCTTTAAAGGTGCAAGGCCTTGACTGTCCATTGAGTGAACCTGGGCGGGATTTCACACATCCGCCCTGAGCTCACTCAATAGGAAGCGAGAGCTCCCAACCTGAAAACCTTTTCAGTCGCCTTCTACGACAGGCAGGGCTTACCTTAGTCCTATTCTTGATAGCTGAGACTACAGAACTAGCAGTAGTATATACCACCAGTTATCTGAAGTAGTAAAGTACACTTACTTATAAAGTGAGTAAAGAGAATAATTGCCATGCGAAAAACATAAAAATATTAACAAAACTGAAAATTCATTATCCGCAGTTTCTAACAAAAACAAACTGAGTTTCTAATGTAATTAAATTAGACAAGGACCACCAGTCTGCTTTTGCTCGGGAATGCTTTTAGACAAATTAATTAGATAACTCCAGTTTTATTTTTTATTTATGTTTTCGCAACTTGCCCACACAAAGGGTAATGATAAGATACAAAGGTATCAACTAAATAACTGTAGTATTTTCAAAAAAAAATTAATGCTCCGATACCAGTAAAATGACTGAAATAGAAAATAAATGAATACAGTTCATTTTATAAATTGTGGTGATTTTACTAAATACCTTATCGACAGAAAATTTTGATGCGATCATTGAGAGGGGATCTACTATCATGATGGAGGAACTCCGATGGTTCGTCTCAACCTTCAATCCGAAGGCTCTTAGCCGTAGATGCCGACTTTTTATTTCCGCTTTCTAACCATATAGAAGGAGGCTGTGGTCATCAAGTTGCGGATGTCGATTGAGTTATCCTCAATGTAATTATTTACACGCTCCCTAAATCTTACCAAAAGGACTTCTGCCCGTAATCGGCAAGAGATCCCACACAACAACTTAAGTGATCCAAGCCCAAGCAAGCGAGTCTCTGGCTCCCAACCAACCCGCACTGGCCCAGCGTGGTGGGTGATGTCCCCAATCCCCCACTTATAAGTAGGCACAGCCTTGTTTGTTGATAATTAAGGTACACCATGAGCAGGTGACGTTTGCTTGGGTCCTGCGAGGTGCAGGTTTTGCGGACTGTATAATTCAGTCCTCGGAACGGGCTATGCCAGCATAGCGGTTGTGCTCCGAACGGAGATCCCGTGTCCTTTCCAAACGATGAGGACGACCACCGAGGGGTAAAAATCTTTACATAACCTTGACTTCCCCCCAGAAGACAGCGTATCTTTCAAATATTTCACCGATAACAAGGGTTCTGAGGTGTGTCCTACACCCTAAGCGGATGTGCGGCCAAAAAACTAATGTTCAGGTGTCAATTGCCTTTTATATATATCTTTAACATACGAAGTGCCAAATGCAAATAACAGAGGGCACTAGTGATCCCTCACGCCATACATAAACTGACCTGCATGGGTACAGTGCCAGCTCGCGCTCCGCTGGCTCCGACCTTTTTTTTATTAACTTTATTTTAACTTCGCCCATTCTATTTGCGGAGGCCCTATTTTAAGCACAGCGAATAGTATAATACAAACGCGGTGACCTCATTCAGCAATGTATAAAACCTTTTTTTAAGAGCGTTATAGTGAAACACTAACAATATTCAATAAGGTGTATTTAAATGTTTTCTTATATACAAATTTAAAAATATATAATTTAAGGACCTCTAATTGTGGTGATTATTGACAATCAATTGCAAAGAGTAGATAGGAATTTTACTGGTGGTAAGTCTCTGTTACCGGAGCCCATCTAGGAAGGTACAATAGGAGGTGCGGTGGTACCTCCTATTGCAGCCGACATACAGTAAAAGTCGTGCTTTATGCTAGTGATATTACTTGGGTAACGAGACTTCGCACTTTATGTCTCAAAGCGATGAGTACAATGCTGTTTAGTGTACAACATCTTATCCAGCGTCATGTTATGGACAAGCGTATCACTTATAATCAAGTGAACGCCTTGCTCATCTCATCGCCTCCTCGATTACAAAAAAAATTATTTCATATTACACCGGTACATAGTAATGTTTTTATATTACTATTCGGTGGTAGAAATAGGTGCTGCGGTGGTACCTACTTGGACAGTCTCCGGAAACGGAAAATTAACGTAAGAGAAAAAACTAATGTATAAGTCCCATCTGTAGTTTTTTTATACTCTTCTAACTGGTTGTCAGTAATCTAATTATATCAGAAGGAGCGTACATATTATTCGCGTGTAATTATTAATGGATGGATAAGGCCCGTAATGCTATGCGTATACACAATTATCCAACATCTAATACAATCGATCGGTAACGTACCATAAGTATTGGTCTTCCTCATTGAGAGCGATGGATGAAAGAAGGGAATAGAATGGTGAATCTAAAGTACGGAAAAAAGAAGAATGAGAGAGTAAAAGAAAGGGAACAGAATGATAGGAAATTTGAATCGAAAATAAAAAAATTATGTAATAGTTACTAACACTATTGTTAAGATTAAACTACTAACCCCATATGGACCTAACAGTTGTCCGAAATAAAACTATTTTATTTTATTTATTTTTTTATTAAACAACCTTGGGCCTACACTGACCAAAGGAAGAGAAGAGGTTAAAAAAGTGTACCATGAGTTGAACCCTCGCTCGTCTCGACAGCTCATCGAATAAAAAACTAATAGTTTCCCATCACCAAAGCTGAGTTGATGGTGATGAATGAATGTAACAATAATTAGAGAGCACACAGTAGGCTTTTAATTATAAACGATACATTTAAATTTTAAATTTATTTCATAATTAAAAAGGCCCCGGCACAGGCGCCGGCTGACGGCAGTAATTGAAAATGCAACGCCGTTTCAACAATTAACAGGCGAACGTTAAAGCCTGACCGAATTAAACACGATCGGGATTTCGAACCGAAATCCCTTAAATAAAACTGATAAATGATTTATAAACAAACATACAGAAGAAAATACATTTCGTATTGAGTTTGGTGATAAGGCTTAACACTAAGTCTTGCGGGTAGCATCACCTCCCTGATGAGTGGAGACGACAGTCGTTGCGTATTCTTTAAATACTGTAGAGCGATTACCAAGAAGGCCATTAAAAGAAATAACAGTTGGAGAAAAGCAAAAATAAAAATAGTAAAATTCCTTGTCCTACTTTGCGGAGGAACGAATAAAAAAACACTGTCTCAGAAGATATAGAGAAAGAAATAGTGATGAAAGAATGATAAAAGAAAGGACGAACGAGAAAACGAAAGAAATGGAATGATGGAAAATAGAAGAATCAATAAACCTGAATGATGTAAACGAGCGTCGGTCCACACCTATCTAAGAGGAATATGTCTCAAGGCGACGAGCCGTAACAGCCTAGTGGTTTGTACGTCTGCCTCCCACTCCGAAGGTACCGGTTTCGAATCCGGCCTGCACTAATGAATTTTTCAATTAATATACAATTAGTATAAGTGCTAATATCACCTGCTTTAAGTCATGTATCAAATTGCGTGGCTTTAAACATTAAAAATAACCATCTTAACCAACGCCGCGCTGATATGGACAAGCGTGTCAATATCCAGATAACGCCTAGATCGACTATCGCCGTGTAACATAAAAAAAAATTATTCTCTGCTTTTTCCTAATTACTTTATCGCAAAGATGAATATATATACAGTAAGGTAGAATTTAAAAAATCTAGTTACTGTTACAGTAAGCCTGAATGGAAGAGGAATATGCAAATGCAGTCGGTAATCAGCGCTGGGAGAGTAGCTACTTATTTATATTAGAAAGCAATTGTCAGCTCGGAGTGACGATAAATGGCTTTTATAAGCTGGAACAAAGGGGCAGCCTCTCAGGCGCCGAGACCTCGTAATTGGACGTGCAAATGTCATCGGATTTGCATCGCTGATAGCTCTCCGCTCTGAGGAAGATCTCATTCGCAATTGAGAATTGAGATCTAGTTACAACCTTTAGTACTGTCATAAAATAATCAAGAACTAATCGTCCGATTATAAAACCCAAGCACTAAGAAATCACTTAATTTGTTTTAGTGTAATTCATCATCCCTTTAAATGACATTATTTAAAAAAAATCACGGAATAAGTAACGACTTATTCTGTAACTTGAAGACATTTACTCCATACTACGTAATAGTATTTATGAGTACTAATACCAAGTCTACTACTAACATGATAGATATAAAAATGTAGTTAGTAAGTACTTATATATTAATTAAATGGCTAGTTTATTTATAATTTATTAAGGTTTTTTAATAACAAATAATATTTGTAAGTAGACAAATAAATATTAATAAAACTACCTGTTCAACCTTGACATTTTAGTAAGCTCGTCTACCTATTTAGGCGTGCATATGTATGCAAAAACAATTCTCATAGTTAAATAAAACAAAGAACGTAAAACCCAGGAAACTCGAATAACTTCAGTTTACTTGAATCGTTAAATTTATTTAAAAAAATCGTATGATATCATTTTGTAGTCGTTCAATTATATTAAAGGCAATTTGCGGTAGTGCCAGCAAACAAAACTTAAATGTCTTGTAGTTATTTAAATCACTAGAAACTACTTATGTTGTTGTGAATGATCTGTAACCTTAAACTAATAGGAATATTCATATTTAATTAATGAATATTAGTACCAGCTATTACTAAAACAAATGTTTTGGATCTGATAAGAATGGGAGAGGAAATTTTTTTTTGGAAAGCCAAAATATATTAAAGTTGTCCAACTTATTTTTATCGCGTAGACTATTCCTTGCTTATAGGAAGAAAAAGGCAAGGTTATGTGAGATTTGTATCCCTGAAATCTCATCGGTGGTCATCTACGGCACTTCCAACAGATCAAACCTATGCCTTTCTGCATTATTCTTGAACAGATCCAGACAAGATCCTAAACTTCCCCTGCATCCTCGCTGTTTGACGACAGACACGAAGACTACTCATTTCTCAGTCACAATAAGTGATCACATCTTTATAGCCCACGATCCCAAAAACCCTTTTAGTCGGATTATACGAAAGGCAAAGCTTAACTTTGTTCCATCATCAATAGCCCAAGATAAGTCTAGCAAGGCGTAGACCTGATGGTAAGTGATACACCTGCCCAAAACACCGTAGCACAATTTTTTTTTGGCTTATAGCCACGCGATTTCATAAATGTCTTAAAGCACATGATAGCTGGTAGTAACTGCATAACACATAGTAACTGCATATATATTGAAAAATTCTTTGGTGCAGTCCGGATTCGAACTCGATACCTTCGGAGTGAAAGGCCGTCGTTCAAACCAATAGGCTATCACGGCTTCTACGTGGTACTAGTTAAGACGGCATACACACCACCACATTGTGCTCGTCGCCTGAGAAAAAGTGTTAAGTCTAGAGTTATATTGTAATAAGAGAAAGACCAACAATGAACAAAGGAATCAATTACTGATAAAGTGAAATAGGAATCCGTTATACTCGGATACCAGATCCATTAATCACATATAGTTTATAAACTAGCCATAAGGACCTATTGTATAACCTTAGTATATAAGAAGCTTGTATTACTAAATAAAATCAGTTCTCTCTCAGTTTTTGTTAACTTCACATCATAGCTTGGGGCAGTAGTCACAAGCATGTAGTTTTTAAAAACCCTTCCATCCGATGGCTCAAGCTAACTTTCGTTATACCAGTAATTTCACTAGCATACAGCACCTTCCAAACCGGAGCACAATAATATTTGCACATTATTTGGCAGTAGAAATATATAGTCCATTAAAACCAATGTTAATAAATAAAAAAAGTACTTGAATATTAATTTAACGTAGAACAAGAGTACGAACAATTGTTCTGTTTGTTTTAATTACAACAAAAGGGAGAAAGCGTCTCATTCACCGCGAGCAGATAACGAACGCATTTCACGCTGTAGCTGCTATGACTGCTATTAGCAATTACATACATAGCAGAGCACAAATAAACATCTTTGTAAATAACACCAGCTACATTTTATTACTAGAATTAACACATTCACAGTTATTTTTCTTTAAATCTTACATCATTTTATTAGCAAACGTTACTATATTTTAATAGATATGATGCTTAGAGGAGGATGATATGATAGCCATCTAGAATATATACACAACTGTTATAACATACATAAACATTATAAAAACCTAATTAGTAACTAAGCGAACCTGAAAGACAGATCTTACTCTAGATAGATAAACTCCCTTTCGCTGACTGTGGTACAGTAAATTAACTTAAACTAAACTTATAAGCTAAGTGTGGGCAATTGCGGTCTTATTTATTTATTCACACTTTATTTGCATAATGAAAATAACATATAAAATTATGTATAAGAGAGACGAAGTAACCAAAAAGGCGGACTTAATGCCCAAGGTATTATCTTACAGTCAACTTTTCAGGATGTGAAGAGACTAAAGAAAAGAAAATACAAATAGGTTAATAAATTAATAATGTTGTAAATACAGATATGGTTACATAAAAATCATAAATATTCTATACAATATAAATACATACATATATTTAAATATATACATACATTACACTTACATAAATATAAATATACACAGAAGAGAAGTAAAAAAATATAGGTTATTTTATCGTTATAAGAGATATTTTCCTGGCAATCCAGTAGGACAGGAGATAAAAAATAGATAAATAAATAAATTAAAGTAATAATAAAAATGTACTTGATAGTTTGGCTTGGTTAAGGTAACGACATCAGCTGTCAGCGGAAACTTTCGGCAGTTAACTTAGTTACCAGCAAGTGAAGCCTGTTAGGTTTAATCGATCATAGCAACAGACTTGCTGGAAGAACTTACTTTATAAAGGAAAGAATAAAGAAGAAAGATAAATAAAATACTTTTATTAATACGTGGTGGAGATAGACCTGTTATCCCTTCATCATGTTATACAAAGTTATTCACTCACTCACTGCTGGTAGGTCTCTGTTGCCGGAGACCGTCTAGGTAGGTACTACCGTAGCTTCTCTTTCTACCGCCAAATAATAATATGCTTACATTACTGTTTTGCTTTGAAGGGTATTGTAAGTAATTACTCAGGTAACGAGACTTAAGACGTTGAACGTAATGTGGTGCAGTGTATATCGTCTTAACTGGCGCTACATTGTTAAAGGCAAACTAACACTTATCATAGCGTTAGAGAGGCCGGGGTTGTGTTCCAACGAAGATCCCGTGACCTTTCCAAACGTTGAGGACGATCACCTTGGGGTTTTAGTGAGTAAAAATCTCCACATAACCTCCACTTCCCCCCAGAAGGCAAGGTATCTTTTCTAAGATATCCCCCTCGAAAAGAAAGGTAAACGTATTACTTACTATGAGATGAACATCTTGCCTATCTCTTCTGGTTAATGAATAAAAAAATTCAAACAATTCTGTTAATGGAACGAAAATATAGCCCACGTTTTTCCCGAGAATTTTCATTTCATTCTGACTTCTTAAGAAAAAAATTTGATAGATCAATAATATATATATAATTAAGAAATTTCCTTAATAAATCATTTATTTTCTATAGAAAAAGTATTACTAACCCACGCTTCACTTCACTAGAATATTGCAGCAGCTGCAGCAGTCCAAAGAGAAGCATATTAAAAGAATTGTTATTTTTTTTTAATACTTTCAATAAATACTAATTATTAAAATAAATTTTCTTTGATATCACATCTAGAAAATAAAACTCGATTTCATATCTGCAATGCAACCCGGCTGACGGAATTAATGAAATCACAGGGTTTCCCGAAAGTTACCGATGCGGTTTGATAGAGGAATGAACCGCGCCGAGGTGATTACATAGATCCAATTGCAACTCGCTCTTTACACCACTTCATTTAAATGGGAATCGATAAATCGGATCAAATTAATCAAACAGTCTCCGACGATTACGAATTCACCTTTTTCATTAATTAAACCATACCTAAATAACTTTTATACAAATACAAGTATTAAGTTGTTTGCCTTCAAAGACTTGACAAAATTTTCTGAAGAGATCAAATATTTACGATAAAGTATTATATTGGAAATTATAATCACATATGTAAAGACTTTCCGACATCATCATAAACAGCCTTCGATAGTCAACTGTTGGATATAGGCCTAAGCAATAGTAATTAGGAAAGGAGCTCCGTGCCTGTTTCCAACAATCAAACAAGCTCACCGTTTGATCTATAAAACACCTATACACAAATGTACCTAGATAGACAGTAGAAGTAGTTAAAACTAATTAAGGTCGCGGACACTGAGTCTGCGAACTTAATATATGACGACCTATATCAAATGGAGGATACAGAACTAAACGTCACCAAAGAAGACCATTCATGTTCAGTATGTCTAAAACTAAAAGCTAAGCAATTTGAAAATTAAAAAAAATAACTGTAATATATACAATAGTAACAATGTAATTGGTCAAAATCAATATCAATAGGAAGTCCCACGATAAGATCTCGGAGCAATTCACGACGCCCGCCTCAATCAGAGCGGGTGAAGCAATTTGCAACAATTGAAAACAAATAAATGACCGTCGCTGTCGCCATTCGCCTCGCCTCTAACAAGTTCATTGGCGATATTTTTATTTCTGCTTCTTTCAAATGTTATCTCAAAGTGAAATAATTTTCCCGTACTCGCAATAATATTTAGACTCTTTTAGAAATGATCATTATCAACATTTAACCAAAAATATGGACTCGTCCCTTCGCAATTATAATATTAGCAAATACAAAAAGAAAGCGTTTATTGAATAAAAATAATCATATCTTACCATTTCTAGAAATAACCCTTCTCAACATGTGTCCAAAACGGCGTGCACCCATACATTTCCTCTGTTCTCGAACCACTTCATCCAAACAGTCACTATCGGTAGCCGTATCATCTGCCGCATCATCTTCTGACACCAGAGATTCACGCTTGTTCACTGTTTGAGAGTTATCATCACTAACGCTTAAACTTGGTTCACTTTCACCTAAACTCTTTGGTTCTCCCGCCCAAACGTCCAGTTTCTGAACGTCGTTAAATAAATCATCTAAATTAGTTTCTAATAGACCTTTGGCACTGCATATCACTCTATTATTTATATCTCTTTTGGTAATAATTGCGTCGACACTTGTAGACATTCGTTTATCATTTTCTCTTTGCGACGTTTTATCCTTTTCCGATTTTTCCATAACGCTGTCGTTTAGTTTTATTCGCTGTTTTATTCTTAATGAACTATTTGCTGAATTTGATACCTTCCCATCTGCATTTCTTTCTTCGGTCGCGTTCTCTGCCGTTCCCAAATGTTGTTGCGGGTGATTTCCGCGGAACATGTTTGATAACACAATCATTTTTAAAGCCTTCAATGTGCCAATGTATGTTAAAAGTTCCATCACTGCATTCCTTTTTCATTTCACTTCAACACTTTACACTATAAATTAAATGAGATTTTGTGTTTGTTAGCGATTGTTGTTAACTACTAATACCGCTTCAGTTTTACCGAAATATTAATAACAGTATCTTATTTTAGATACGCGGATCGATATCAGACGAATCTATTTAACAAATTTAAAGATCCAAATTGGAATTTAATGGCTTATTCCTATTTGGCCTTATCTACAATTTATGAAGATTGTGTAAATGGTACGTAAAGTTATGCAAAGCGTTCCCTAATGTCTACATTAGCATTTGAAAACTGTCTACTATAAATCCAGTGTTATCTAACGATAGATACAAGCGTCTTATTATTTGAAAAGGCCCTAGAGTGGAATCACAATCTGTCACTTCGCAACAAAGGGAGGGTGAGGGAGCTGTCGCGGTGAGATACTATAGCGCCTCTGTGAATGTTATCGGGGACGAGGGTGACTCCGAACCTGTGATCTCCAGCTGATGTAACAGCCGCTTGCTTTAATGAATCACATTTATCTATTCATCAATACAAATGAATTCAAATATCTGATTGTAATATTAAAGTAACAGTTTTTTTACTTAATTAATATACAACATTTAAAAAATTACTACAGACTGACGTCTGTTTATACAAATGTCCATAACTGTTGAACAGATTATGATGAGACTTTCACTATTTGTAAGAATAAAGTATTATTATCGCTATCTCATAAAAATCAAGTATTCAAAAAAATATAAAACAGCCAAAAAAATTAAATATTCTGATTCAGTTTCATAATTTGTATTATCAATTTGGTTTAGTATGAATAAAAAGGCTACGTTTTATTTTACCCGAATAATAATAAAAGTTTTAACAAATACTAATAATTTCTAGCAGTACAAGGTCTGCGGGATTTAATAAATGGTAATAGTTTTAATTATCCTAATATTAGAAATAAATTTCGCATTTTGCAATAAATTACTACTGCATACGTGTAACAAAAAGAAAACCTATGTTTTCGATAAGAAATTTTTATTTAAAGTTTTTGTTTTGATTTATCCCATTAAAAATAAGGAAACTTATACGTGTAAAGCACTAGGCTATTTCTTCTACCTATTATAGACTAAACAAATGATAATGCCTGTCTCTATAAACAAAAACGTTAAAAATAATACACAGACTTATCATTGCCTGTAAAAGTGCCTGAAGAAAAATTCTGAATACAAAACATGCTGTTACATTTTACAGTTAAAAATAAAACGAACAAATCCCCGTCGTCTGATATAAAGGAATACTAAACTTGAAGTTAACATTTTATTTGGGCAATTTTCTTACTACGAAGCAATCCTACTGGAGGCAATAAGACGTCCACAGTTTACGAGGCCCGTCTCGCGAACTGATGGACGGTGCTATGCGAAAATGTTCCATAAATATATCTTTACTACATAAACATAAATTTGATGGAAATCTTTAAATAAATATAACATGTATATAACCACTAACTACTACTCAATTAACTATTGAATATAAATGTTAAGATACCGATAATCTATGTACACGTGTAACAAAACCAAATCGTAATTACTATCTTTAATTGCTCCAGTTAAATTTTTGGCTTATGCAAGTAATACTGATAGAGTGAGAAATTCCGAATAATCTAATCTTACTAGTCAATGAGAGACAACCACAATAAGGCAGATGCACGAACGTGCTGCCCTGGTACCGCTGAATAGGATTTCCTCGTTATATATAATTGGATGCTCTTCACTCCCTAGACCTAGGCTATTTGGAGTTTTCATTTAGCACTTGTTCACCAGAATTAGACATAAGTAGCCCGTGGCGTTACCACATTACAAACAAGTCCTACTAAAACAACTTGTAATCGAATTAAAAATAATAATATTACAAGTTCAATTGGACTTATCCTGTAGGAATATCATTTATTCTTCATCCAAGGAACTGGTACTCTGGAGAAGGAGTTCCGATAGTACTTAGGCGATATCCGGTTATAGAAACAATCTACTGATGATTGATCTCTTATGTTGGATACCGTCTAGGTACCTCCGCAGCTCCCACTGCAGGCGACAAATTATTGGGGTAACGAGAGTTAACATCTTATCTCTAAAGCAATTAGTGAAATAAGGTAATGTGTATAAAATCCTAACTAACGCCACATTGCTATCTATATCTATGGGCAGGCATATCACTTACCACCACACGACATGCACGTACAATCGCTTCGTTAAATGAAATTGAAACCTACCACCAGTAAGATACAACCGTGTGTTAGTACGGTGGAAACATTTCATATTTACATCCGTATATTTCAATAAGCGGAATGTACGAGCGAGCTATTCGTCCCCGAAACAGGATTCATACGTTATTTTACGAGTGCCGCGCCCGAAACTCGCAATCTCTCACAGCGGGACTTAATGTGCCTTTTATGTGACCGTCTCCGGGCCCTCTCGTATGTGAGAGAGAAAAAAATAATCGTAATCCGTAACAGTGTACATGAGCCAGACTACTGATTAAAAGACCGACACGCAAGTGACGTTGATTACATTGCAGATATAAACAGGATCCATTTAAAGGCACCACAGACAGATAGCATAAAAGGTTGGAATCACTGGATTCAAAAAGCACAAGAAAATATTTTGTCTTATGTCCACTAAAGGACGTCTATCTGTTGAAATGATGATGACGATCAACAGCAAAATTTCCTGAAAACGTGAAGTTATTACACAACAGAAGAAATAGTAGAGGACTGTAATTAAACACTAACAGTTAAAGAGAATAGCTGAATACTGGATCAGTTTCTTTTAGTCTGACCGCTAATCTTCCAAGGCATCTAATGATGATGAAAGAACTAATTAATAACGCTTTCCTCTCAACTATTGATGCAAGAAGAGAACATATCAATACATCATTTACGTATACAAAGAAGTGATAAAGAAAACGTCCCGCTGATGTTAAGTGTAATATTATGGCTCATAACAATGTGGTCTTAGCATTGGGATGTCTGTACAAAACATTGCATTATCAAAGATTTTGTTAACGTAGTAAATTTACTAACTATACACAGTTCGCACACTTAAATTACACAAGACTTTCGTGAAATATATATATTACCAGTAGCCCGTTGCATTCGCAACTAAAAAACTGACAAAGAAAATAATATAAAATTGATAAATCCAAAACGATGTTATCATAGCTATATATAAATAATAAATGGCATATATCAGCCATTAAATTGGCATAGTGAGATACTGTTCTGCATGGACGCACGCCAAGAAAGGGAAGATATTAGTAGGAAGAGACCCATGTCTAGCAGTGGACTTCTATCAGTAAAGATGATGAAAAAAGTAGAAAAATTCCTGTACAATTCAATATACGGATAACTTAAATTTATATGTATATAAATAAAACTATATCATGGAAAAAAGCAAATAACCCGTTCATATATGTGCCGATTACGCAGTAACATATACATGTTAGTAAACACCTGTTAGTAATTATCGTACTGCCTGTCCGGAACACCTGTTATATTTTTCTTCGCGGTAATGTTTTTTTATTCGACGAAGATATGAGACGAGCGGAACGTTTACCTGATGGTAAGTGATATGCCTATAAGTATAACAAGGCGGTGGTTAAGATGGTATACACAGCACCACATTATGCCCGACGCCTTGAGACGTAAGGTGTTGTAATTTCACTATCATACACCAACCTTAAAATCGGAACACAGTATTGTTTGCACATTACTATTTGGCCGTAGATGTAGGAACTGCGGTGGTACCTACCTAGACGAGCTCCGGTTATGGAGACCAACCACCAGTGTCCACTAAGTCTGATGCTAATTAGATCTACGTATCTTCATTATGAAGTGCATAGGTATCGTGGTTTACCAACAGTAACATTTCTAGGAAGTTACTGGTGGTAGCTTATAGGTTATGTTCCGGACACATTCCAAATAATAAGTTTAAGCATTTAATAAAAATTAATTACCCAAATTGCGACGTTTGTGAACGCATAGAGCATATCCCCACCAACCCACATTGAACCAGCGAGAGACGGCTCAAATTCCTTCATTGTTTAAGGAAGCGTATATCCAGCAGCGAACGCCTATTGGCTGATGGACGCATAAAGGTCGTGCATTACCAGAGTATATACAGATGAAGCCTTTGAGGAAAATATTGCTGGAGAGCTTACAAACTGATCTTGGACGTTTGGGTGCAAATCAGTATGTCATCTTTGCACCAGTTTCATCAGTAACTTAGTAGGAAAATATTTTGTAATCAATATTCTAGCTGTTAATTATGATTAAAGTTGTTTATGGTACGATGGGGCTGGCATAACTAAAATAGGTTGAAAGCCCTAAAAAAAGAAGTGCTTTCTTCAAACCGAAGTTAGACAGACAAATTTCAAAAATATATATATTTTTTAATTTCAGGTGTGTTATTTACAACTGAATGGTATAAATTTGTAAATTCAAATGTTCTATCTAACGGTCGGAATAATTGCGTTGGCATCAGAGCAACCAAATTGGGTTTAAATCGGCACCAGGGGAGTGGAGCAATTGATGCCAATTATACGAGAATTCGCCGACACTGTCGCCTGCGTACTGTGATACACTACTCTTGCAAAACATTAATCGACTAACAATTATACTCAAACGTGGCCGATGTTTCCACCAACTCACACTTGGACAACGTGGTGATTAAATGCTGTAAACTGGAGAGAGTTTGATAAGATCGAAAAGTCTCCCAAATCTCCCAATAGACAGTTTATTAGTCGAAATCTGTACACCTCAACTAAATTTCTCGGGTTTTTTTATATATTAACCGAACTATCAATTGACTTTAATTTTAAACTATAATGCCAATGATGAAAGTTTTTAAAGTATACTCAGAGTATTATCGCGTGGATCGAACCCATATTACCTTAAAAAATACTATTAACATATAAAAAGAAGAAAGTTCTCTACAACAATATACTATTAAAGAATATCAATTATGATACAAATGAAATTAATATATATATATACTGGGTATTAGGCGACCGCTTCCGAAAACAAAGTTGTGTGTTCATTACTGGTTTTTTTAGTAATGCATTTTTTATGAAACTATCGTTTCATTCTGGTGTACTAACATGATGGAGGGTAAATAATTGTAATAAAACGTTAAAGAAATATTTTTTTTAACCAGAATAGATTTTTTCTGTCCCATCATCTAGCATCATTAATACCTGTCTTCGTTTTTGGAAGCGGTCTCCTAATACACAGTATAGATAAAACAAAATTTTCTCTGGCAATAGTTTATAATGATGTGCTGTCATCATCATCATTTCAACCGATAGATGTCTACTGGTGGACACTGAAAAATATATAAAATATTTAATCTCAATCCTCAGCATTAATAACAATAAAAGTTATTATAAGAAATATAGTATAGTAAATATATAGATTATTATATTATATACTATATATACAATTTAGAACCCAGAAGATGTAGAACAGTTGATCAATTGACCGAACTTAAGGAAAAGGAGTAGAGAGTAATATTAACCAAAATCCACTGTTGATAGGTTTTTGTTGCTGCTGACCGTCTGGGTAGGTACTAGTGCAGCTCCTATTGCAGCCGACAAATAATAACGTACAAACATTACTGTGTTCCAGTTTGGTGCTGTAAGCTGGTGTAAAGAAATTTAACGAATAACGTCTCAAGGCAAAAATGTATCACAGAGTATCCCATCTCAACCAGCGCCACGTTATTATAGACAAGCGTATCACTAACCATCAGGTGATCACCTTCGTCGTCTCGTTTAATAAAAATAAATACCTCAGCGTTAAACCCCGCTTAAGAACCACCACCAGGCGTCTGAATGCTCCACATTAGAGTTTAACGACTCCGCCTTACAAATTGTCTCTAATTCCCAATGTGTGGTACATCTCAATTAACAAGTAGCCCCACATATTTATTCTCCGTATTAAATTTCGGATTGCATTCACGTAATACTAAGTGACGTAACCCGTGCACATGTGGCAAGAGTCAATTGGCATGTTACCATTTCACAACAAAATTCAATAGGAATATATGTAAAAGCGTTTGTTATTGAAGATATTTTCGTAATGATGGAGAGCGATGACGCCCATGTCAAGTCAAAGTTGAAATTTTTATTCAATGTAGGAACAAAAGTTCACTTATTGAACCTCAAACATTTACCAGCCATACGCAAAGCAAAGACCTCGGACCTGAGAAGAATGGATATGGACAGTCGCAACACCGTAGGGTCGTGACTGCGTTACCGACCATGAAGAAGGACTCCGGATTATCATATACCAACTCGAAATCTTGAAAGGATATTTGTTGTAATAAGAAAATTTAACCCTAGTTTATCGATCGATAATATAAGAGTACATCACTAGTTGATAGACGAAACTTGCGATCTGTCATTCAGCTTGTTCCGTAACACAAAATCTCTCTTAATAAAACTATATACTAAATATACTTTAGTTCATTAAAATTAACAATATTTTATTCAACGAACAAATCTTGCAGCCAACAAACAGACAGGTGCAGACATTACTGTATTCCGGTTTGAAGGGTACTGTATGCTGGTGAAATTACTGGGGTAACGAGATTTCGCACATATCTCAAAGTGACGAGCACAATGAGTGTTGTATATACCATATTAACTAAGGCCACGATTTTATTAACAGGCATCACCGGTATCACTTACCATCAGGTGACCGCCTTACTCATCTCGTAGAATTAAAAAAAAACAACGTCTTTTAAAAACGCCATCTCAGAAAGTTAACTTGTGTTAATACAAAATCATGTTGCTTTAAGTTAGTATATTATCAGCACATGCTTTGCATGATTACATAACTATTTAAAATATACTCGAGACAATGTCATATTATGTATATATAAATATACAGATACATATGTATATATGTATGTCGCCGGGTCTCGTTGGATGCAGGTGGCAATGGACCGGTCGCGCTGGAAATCTATTGGAGAGGCCTACGTTCAGCAG